>APFE031092144.1:0-37171 GCA_000404065.3 Pinus taeda | reverse complement strand
CCAATTGTTGGAAATAATACTGAGAGGGGGGGGGGGAATCAGTATTATCAAATTCTTTTCAATTAATTTATTCTTCGGATATTGATCATTAGTTTGTATGTCAGTACCATATAATAATGAGCAAGAATAAGAAAAACAGATAATCACACCAAAGAACACCAGATATAAGGTGGAAACCCAATGTGGGTGAAAACCACCTACCAATATGTCTCTATCTTCTTTCAATTAGAAACTTCTTTTACAATGATTTTGTACTGGTGTATTCCTTTACCAGTACGCAGGCTGCAACCTGCAGAGAGCGACAATCCTCTCTCATTTTCTAGTCTCTCCTGGAAGGGAGCTACAACCCCCTTAGCTCTTCTACTTCTTTGAGGACCACGTTTCATTAATTTTCAGACTGGATCCAAGAAGATCAAATAATCATCAAGTACATGTGAATCACCCAATCTCCTTATACAATCAACCAATGAATCACCCAACTTCTCAGAATGCTATAAACAGAAACGTAATACCAGAAATCTAAACCTAGAAATCTGCAGCAATAGATAAAACGCAGCCAATAATTATTTCAAAAGGGGTCCGCAACTTCACCAATAGCAATCTGCGGATATCCGCAGCTCTTCTGTGCCAAGACTGCACAGATCCACACCTGATCCGTCTTGTGATCTGCGTACCACCGCACTTAGCCCTTCTGCTAAACTGTGTACCACTGCCAAGATCCGCACCTGCACTGTCTGCCCGACAACACACCTCCGCACCTGATCTTTCTGTTTCTTTGCATACCCACGGAACTGAACCTTCTGTCGCGCTGTGTACCTCCACACTTCGGCCTTCTAATGCACTGCGTACCTCTGCACTGTGCCTTCTGCTGCCCTGCGTACCTACGCACCTGAGCTGTAGATCACCTGCGGACCTCCAAATAGAGCAAAATTAACAGTCCTCCAATGTACCACAGATTTTCAGATCCACAAATCTGATCACGCACCCAAGAGATCATGCCCTATCAACAGATCCGCCTTGCACTTTACAGATTTCACCTTGATTTAGATCTAGCTTTTTAACCCGATTACACAAAATTTCAAATCTTAAGATATTCAAATTTCACAAGTGTCTAGCCAAGAGATCTCCTTTCCATTTTATAGGCAAGCCCTTATTCAAACCATGGGACAAAACCATTGAAAACCAATACAAGGGATCCAAACCAGGGTTCAATAATTTAGATCCTATACCACGGACCAAAACCATAGGATCACGAACGACGGGCTAAATACCAAGGGCCAAACATAAGAATTCCCACGTGTGCATGCTTCTTTGCATTGAAGTGAGTGAACTGGGGTCCGCACCTTCTGAACGGAGCACCTGCAGGTATGACCGCACTTCTTGGTTGGCGTACCTGCGGGTCCGCAGCTTCTCTTAGGATCACCTACGGCAAGTTTTGGCGCAAAGTCTATTTTTAGACTATGTCTATTTTTAGACATATGGATCATGGTCTATGAGTTGCAAGATGTTGTTTATGGATGATTGGTCATATTGGGAAAAATATATGGACTTCTATTTTTTGGATCACAGCGGTGTGATCAGAGTCTATTTTTAGATTGTCATGTAAAAATAGAAACAGTCAAATATTATTAGCCCTTAGTAATATTTGGACTCTAAACTTTATCTTATTCTCTTGGAGCACTTCAGTTGGAGCTACATATGTGGCACATGCAACTGCCTGAAGGAATCACATGGTTACCTATGGGTTGACTGAGCTATTGCATGAAGGACTTCAGTTAGAACTCAAGTGGTTGAGTTATGTGGAGTTAGATGAGCAGTTAATGGAGTTGTGTTCAGTTTGACTTAGTTGAACTAGTTGTATTTAGTCTAACTGGCCAATAGACTAAGTGATAAGTTGTGTGAATTAGTTATTAATTAATTCACTAATTATTAACTCATAATGCAACTGAAGAATACATCAGTTAACTCAGTGCATGGACAGTTCAGTGGAGACAAGTGTTAGAGGTAAGTGAAAGGGTAAGTTGTGACTATCAGTTGTGCATGAGATCTTGCACAATCAATGGATTGAGTATGCACATGAGAATTGCACAGTAGATGCCCAGTGATATAGCCTATGCTCACGTGATTTCCAGTGTGAGTGATTTTCCAAGGTAAATAGAACTTGGAACGAGTTTGGATTCATTCATTCTCATGCAAGTATTGTGTAGTGGAGGCAGGCAAGCAGTGGAGGAGATTTGGAGATCAGATCTGAGTTGTATTGTGTGTAACAGGTGGAGATAGTGCTGGATACTTGTGAAGAGTATTATACTATGTATTGTTACATGTTATCAATCAATATAATATACAGATAGTTGGGGCTTTAGCAAGATGCTTTCCCCGAGAAAACACTGTGTTGATATGTGTGATTGATGCTTCTATGTGCGCATGTTATTGTTTCTGCTTGTGTAAATTGATGATCAACGTAGAGGAGGTTATGTATTATGCATGTATTCCGCAATAGTGTATAATCGGGATAATCTCTGTGAATATGTGTCATATTATTCAAAATTTCTACATGGCATCTTAAGAGAAAGAGAGATAAGGTATACAAGAGAGAGAGATAAATGCTTCTCTTACATCTTTAACCCAAATGTAAAGAAGAATAATCATAATTACATGGTTGATGATAACGTTAATGACTCTCCTTCTTCTATTTATATTAGAGATAAGGAAGGTATATAATGAAAAGTGGACATAGTCAATTGCAAGAAATATACAAGACACAAGTATATCCATAAATGTGAAACATTTTACTACAAGTGACACACGTTAGGCTCCCAAGGTGGTGACAATAAACAAGAAAATCTCCAAGGCATGAATGTTGCTCCTTAAGGTCCCATACTCCTCTGAAGCTTTAAGGCATGGACATTTCTCCTCGAGGTCACATACTCCTTCTCCAAGGCTCCAAGGAATAAGCACAACTCATCAATGATGAATAAACCTCCTCCAAGTCTCCAAAGCTCCAATGCACACCCAAGGTAATGTTTCTCCTCAAGGATCACCACATCTACATGTTTTCTACCTCAACCTAAGCATCCTAAAGTAAAGTGAAAGCATCCTAAAGTGAAGTCTAAGACTCCACATAAGCAACTAAATAACCCCATGTTGTATAGAGTTTTGTTAGGGTCCTCCGTTATAGGGATCTTAGTCATTTCAGTATTCTATGTGCTTGAGGTCAATTTGTAAATGTAAGTCTTGATTTCATGAGTATTATGGTTTAAAGGGGCCTTTTGTGAATAAGAGGTATAAGGTTTAGGATTAAGTCTTATGAAAAGGTGTTAATATTGAAAGAAGCCTATTTGGTCAAGGAAAAGTTTAGTGTCATGAGAGATCATCATAAAAAGTGTAATCATAAGGGGTAATTGGTCATTTCATGAAAGATTTGGTCATCATGAGTTTTCTATGATGAGTCATGTTAGTTATAGGGATTAGTTATGGTAAGTCATGTCATGCTACCATTATTTCAAAAACGCTACTTATCCATATTTAACATCTAGAATTGGGTCATCATTACCTTAAAACAAGATCCTAGAAGTGTATGAAGGTTTCAAAGTTCCTTTTCACTTTCATTTCAATCATTTGTAACCATCATCTACTCTGAAACACTTTGGAGGACGAGAAGAGGAACGCTGCAATTTTCCATTAAAGTTGTTGCAAAAATTGGAGTTTGATTTGTGTTTCTACTATGAGGGGTAATTTCCAAAGATGAAGGTTTGCAACTTAAGCAAAGGTTTTTAGACAGGTTTCCAATGTTGTATGGATTGTCTTCCACCTGCCCAACACATTCAGCAGTCCAAAATATGGTCGAAAGCATGGTAACCAAAGAGTTGTTTCACAACTGTCAGAAGCATTAGGGTTTAATTAAAAATCAAAATTTTGGCATTATTTTGTGTGTGGGAACTTAAAAGATGTTTACAAGGGTTGCAACATCAACAATCATCCATTTTTTCTTAGCCAAAGTTCAAGCATGTGATTAAAGCCATGCGAAGACAAATCGTTGCGCAAACATATTTTCACTATATCTCTTAAACCGTGTACCCGTTTTCCATGAAATTGTTACAAGAGATGCATGGGGGTAAGATAAATAAACTCACTTAATTTCAGGTCAAAATGCTTCACAATGTTCGAGAAATGAACCACCGTCATCTACAACCATTTTTGTATTTTCTCAAAATATGTAAGTCAGATTTGGCTCAATTTTTTTGTGGAGAGGGTTATGATGATATTAACTTTATATACTAAAAAGTTCAACCCATTCTATCTTACCATTTAGGATATTTTCAAAAAATGCAATCATTGTGCAAAGGAGGCATGGGAGGTGATGTGCAAGTTTACTGCAAATTTGATAACAAAAGGGAGATAGTGGTTCAGAGGCATGTTTTCAATTTCAAAGTTGTTTCATGATTTAATAACCTTCTCAGGGGAATTTCAAGAAAACCCATTAGTTTCATCCTTTCAGAGATGGACCAGAGGTATGCACAACTCAGACTGTTGCACAACTGGAGATTTGTAGCAGATCTGTTGCGTACAGAGATAGTTTCCTTTTTTGAACAGTTTTTTTTCACTCCAACGTTGGAAAAAGAGGAGTTTTATGACCACATAAAATATTATTTACCATTTGAAGACTTTTAATATGATTTTTTGTACAAGTTCAATGTATTTGATGTGTAAGCAAGTTGTAATAAATAGGTCAAAGGTAGTTTCCTAGTACCTAGGAAAGTGGTTTTTTTTTTCTATTCTCATGTAATTAGTCTTATCTATTGGGGGAATAGGTGGTTTTTGACCCCCTTTGAATTAGGAAGAGAATATTGTATATAATTCATGAATCTGAATGTAGAAAGTGTTGCATCCATGAGTGAATAGATTGTATCTTTTGAAAACTTCGTAAGCAATGGAGAAAGTTTTAAAAAAGTGATGCAATATAGACATTTTGTTCGAGGATTCTTATGTTAGACATAATGGTGATGTGCCTCTCTTTTTTATTTGTCTTCCCTTCTAGCTTTCACATGTACTTTGCTTCTTAATTGTTTGAAACAAAATTATGTTGCAGAATTTACATCGATACCTTTCTCATGCTTGTCAAACAATTTCAATGTTTTCTTCTAAAGTTATATATAGAATTCATTTATGGATGATTTATATTTAATGGATCCTTACTCTCATTTCATCCCAGCCACACTACAACAAATTTTGTAGATCCAGGAGTCTGCCTACCTTGCCCTAGTTCAAACTGCTCTAGTGATTGTGATTGGTTACTGGACATTATTTTGACTCCATGCCCAATGGATCTCTCTTTCACCTTGTAGCCACAACTTTAAAAACTTTTTCACTTTGCTGATTTGCATAACTAGCCTAAGATCATAAATCATTCAGTAATTGAATGAGAAAACCATTTCCAAGGCTAGAAGGGCTAGATTCTAACCTAAAAGTGGTATGTGGTTACCTTTGTAATTATTTTTTCAGCCTAAAGGAAATTATAGAGAGCTAACAGGTTCAATGACCTCCTCTAGAATACTTGATGCTCCTCCTCCAATGCAAGGCATCCTTTGATCAAACAATCTATCTTTAGTGCCAACTACATGAAGAAGTCACAAGGCTTCATAGGCCTCCAATGTTCTAAGGAAGAATGTCATATAAACATCCATACGAGATCCAACAACCAAGAGTAAGCCACCTCCATTATGCAAGTCCATCATGAAACATCAAGGGTTAACCATACACCATATCCCACATCTCCCAAAGCACCCATAAAACATTGCACAAGCACTTTTAGAATAAACCTAAAAGCTTAAAAAAACCTAAGCAAGGAGTGAGATATCAAAGCCAAATAGATGAAGGAATTATTTCTATAGTAGCCTACTCAAGTGATAATGTCCATCTACTACAAAACAAGTAATTATCTTTCTTCTTAATTTACATTATAAATATGAGAATATATAAAAGCAAGGCATTGTCTTTATCTATTGTTGGAGTTTTCCCAAATTATGTTTCTCTAAAATAAAGTACATAGTGTGTTCAATGTGTTAAGGGTGTGCTCTTTTTATCACTATAGTTTATTGTCCTCTTATTTTTTTAGTTAATTTCCACATTGAAAATTATATGCTTCTAATATACAACTTGATCACAAGTAATTGCAACACAATAGAACATAGCCTCGTGGTGTTTACATCAACATCTTAAAATTAGTGAAGACAAACTACCTAGTAAAATATTCTTAACAATATATAGATCATATATCTCTCTCAGTCATGGGGGTGTCTTCAAACTAGGTTTTTCCTTTATTGTACAATTATTCTAATAAATAACAAACAATCAATTGACATACTAATCAATACTAGATATAATTTACCTTATGAAATATACTCCATTATGTGAAAGAAATAAAGAAAGACTCAAATGGAGGTAACATAATGCACAATGGAGGTAAGAATGAATGGTGTGTGATAGCCTCAAATTTCTTTCTTTCATTTTAGTATAATAGGTGAGATGTGTAATGTAACATAATGCTATTATACTAAAATGAAAGAAAGGAATTTGAGTCTATGTTGCTTTTTTATCCTTCTTGTTTCTCAATAAATATGAAGTTAAAATGGATCTTCATGAGTGACTACACAAAATCCCCTTCTAACATATATTCTTATAATGCTATCAAGGGTTGTCGGACATTTATTCGAAAGTGATGTAAAGAGTACCCTTAATCATTAAATTTACTACATACAAAATTGTAAGTGAACTAAAAACAATAAAAACCTAATGAATATTCGGTAGAGACCTTGCAAACTATAGTTAAAACTTTGGAACCAAAAGTGTGCAATGAAGTACCATTAAACATTGATCTTTGAGCTAGAATCAAGTGTGAATGACATTTCTAATGCAATGTAACATTGATTGTGTCAGGAATCACATTTTAGCATGAAGTAAATGTGTAATGTGGATAACACAATTAACATAATATAAGTGTACTCTCCACCCGGATGCGGGTGCCTGTCGAGTCATTAAAAGGATCAACAGATTGCCACGCAGAGAGGACGGCGGGCAGCTGTTTCAATCTCGGGAGGGGCAATCACCATGAATTGCATTAATAGTTGGCCGCCGAAAGTGAAGAGCATTCAAAGCTCTTCAATGCTGCGTCTGGTTCAAGACAGGAGCAAAGAGAATATCAGGATGACGGAGGAGGGATTGCAGTCATTCGACTGGGTTCAATTTATGTCGCTAGGTGAGAAGGAATGGTCAGAGTTTAAGCCCGTCCACAAGCAATTGCCTCCGTTCTCTGCCTATCTGCAACTGAGTGTAATCGCTGGCAAGTGGAAGCGCTCGAGGGTGCCTCCTTGCGGTGGTGACACTAGGCTTCTGGCCTGGTGCGTGTTTTAGAGACCAACCGGGTTGTATTTACCACCTGCTCCTCAGATTATCAGTATGGCTCCTCGGTACAGAGCCACACCACGCCGAGGGCGCCATCAGGGCCAAAGAAGTGGTGCTGGTAGGCGAGGAAATCGCAGTCCACGGAGAGTCTCCCCCCTTATCTGTGCTTCCCCATCCTCTAATAGAACAGAGGATTCAGGGCATTCCATTAGCAACTCGGTTCAATCGGCCAAGTTTCATGATCGCCGCAGAACCAATAGGCCTGTTATTTCGGCGTTAATTACGGTCATTTTCTAGGAAGAAGATGGGGCGAAGGGCACTTCGGCGGAGCAATCGCCCGGGAACTCCAACATTTCCTCGCCAAGTTGGGGGAGGAAGGATAGTTCATATTCCCCATCTTCGCCAAGTAAATTGGTCGATGAGAGCTCTCCGGCACCCACAGAGGAACAAGCTAAAGCCTTGGCGGAAATTGGTAGCATGTTAGACTTGAAAGGGCCTGAAATGGTTCAAGAACAGACAAAAATTTCTCAGGAACGGGCAGAAGCCACCACATCCTCACCTCAGCAGCAAGGCGCGCCCAAGCTGCCAGACTTCTATCAAGCCAACACTCTGTACCCAAAATTACCGCCAGGCATGAAATTGGAAGATGTTCCGGAGGGAATGGAGATCTCTTGGGAGCCTCTGGACAAATTCAAAGTCTACAAGCCGGATAATGTCAAGTAAGCGGTCTTCTCCTGCTCTTTTTGGAGGTATGCTCGTCATTTGCTGGAATATCTCTTCAATTTTGGTGGTGGCGTTTTTGGAAATGTCCGGTTATGGTCATGGTCATGGTCGTTGGGGTGTGATCGGTTGGTTACGGTTATGGTAGATGGATATGGTCGATGGTTATGGTCGTCGTTTTATGTTTGGTTGGTCGCTGGCCCGTCTGGTCTGGTCAGGTCGAGGTCATGGTCGTTGTTGTATGGCGGTTATGGTCGTGGTCTATGGTACCTACTCGGTGGATGGTGCATGTTCGGATGGTCACGGTTTCAGGGCCTGCAGGCTCGATTCTGGAAATGGAATCCTGGCAGCAGACGCCCCCTCAGCAATGAACTCTCCTATACTCAGCATTCAGGCAATTCTGTTTTTTGTATTGATGCATTTTTAACATGAATTCTCCACTCTGTAACTCATCCATTGTAAGGGGCACTCGCCTCAGTGGAACTGACATTTTTGATGCCAGCATGATAGAGAGTTGTAAGCTTCAATGGCAGTCTCAGAGGTTTCGCCCTCTTGTATATATTTTCTCTTTTTTAATATAATATAGCTTAGCCTTTGCATAGAAAAAAAAATATAAGTGTACTCCCCCAAAAACTAGATAATAATAAAAATAAGAAAAGAATAAAAGGCCCATTGGAGGCAAATCAAATCGTGATTGTCATGTTATGAAGTATTATGTAAACCATGAGATTGAAGGTTCAAATCCCATGTGGATCAAACCAAAAAAAAAAAAAAGTAAAAAATGAATTTATTTATATGAACTTAAATCTATCTCATCCCATTGAAACATCATAAATATTTTAAAAGTAATAAATATTTTCCAGTTTTTAAGTTTTTATTTAAAAATTAATAAATCCAAAGTAATTAAATCAATAACTACATTTTTTTCAAATAACACGAACAAGAATTTATGGAAAATCGATAACTTTGATTTGAATGATTCGTTACCATTATCACACCAAATACAACTACTTCATAAATGTCACAATTGGGCCAATTACAACATGTCTCTCGAGACTTGAACCCACGTACTTGGGGAAATGAATTGTGACACTATGAGAGGTAGCCTCAATTATTACCTTGAGGGATATTAACTTGATTATCTAGACTCAATTTAAGTTGACACTGTATTTTATTTTTAGAGTAAGACTTAAAATTGACTTTTATTGGTTAATCTTCTTAAAATTGACTTTGATTGGTTAATCTTCCTACTAAGGAAATATGTTAACCATCCAAGAAAAATAAATTATGATATTTTTATATTTTTATTTTTATTTGCAAATGTGTCCATGACTTGTCAGACTAGCTTATGGTTTTAGAAACCATGACTTAGGCATATGTAAGTTGTCAAAATCACCCAAGGATTACATCTATCTTGGTTCACACTGATCATTAACATGCTTGGATTTTTTTGGTGTCTCCTCATTATTACCATGAGTTTTGAACCTTGGATACCTTAAAAAATGAAACCCTTGAAATTCAATGACACTATAGTGATTTGACTATTTTAAAAGGACATGAGGGTGATATTTGATCTACTTGTGTGTGCATGGTCACAAGATATTTAATATAGTCTCTCTATACGCAACCATATGTTTAACCACTACTTCAATATGGCCTATGATTTTAAGGCTATGATTTCATGAGAAATGAACATTGTCCAAATGGTGTAAAGCTCCTCGCTTTCCACCATTGAATGTAAAACCCTTTAAGCAACTATGATAAATTTTATAACTTTCAAGCCAAAAATAAAATAAACAAAATAAATACTAGCCCAACCATATAAGTTAATGGTTGATGATTGGAAATAATTCAAATTTTAGGGTTGGAAGCGAGCTACATGGCTAAAAACCTTTTAATTATGCTAATAAGAATTCCCCCCTATTGAGCGTTTGCACATTAATCTCTCTTTTACTCAAAATTTTGATTTTATGGTCAAGAATCAAAGATGCCAGCATATTCTCGTTGTCTCCTCTACATCAATGGATGGAGTTTAATAAAGATTTCCATGCATCCCTAAATTCATGATTATGTTTTCACAATTACCTAATATGTACGACTTGTTATAGCCATGTATTAGATTAGTAAAAAGAGGAATGTGTAGTTGTTCTCTTCTATTTGTTGTTCTTATGAGACATTCATTATTCATGGGCCATTGAAGCAACAACCAATGCTTATTGACATTCACCAATCGCAACTTAGCTCACTGTGTTAGAAACACAAATTCTAATTTATAAAATGGAAAACTCTTGATAAATTAAATCACAACCTTTTTTTAAAATATGAGGGCAAAAAATGTTTTTTTAAATCATATTTTGAATATACATAGAATATTCGTAATAAAAAAACAAAAAACAAAAAACAAAAAACTCTAAAATTTGGCACTCTTTTCATTATGATAGTGTCCTAAATTATAGTAGTCAAAAAATAAGTTTTGGTCTTTTCAATTTATTTTGGAAAATGTGTAAAGGTTAGGCTATGATCTTGTAGAGATCAAGCTATTGATCTTAATGTAGAATAAAGGTTTCATTATTGATGTAAGTATGTTAGAGTGTATGAAAGATCATGTAAATAGTTATTAATTCCCTAAGAAGTTGAGTTAAGTGAGTCTAAGGTCATGTCTCACAAAAATTCATGAGTGAGGTCATATTGTCTTGTCTTATTATCATTAGCACAGAATTGTAGGGTCAATATGGTCAGTTAGACTCTCAAATCGCATTGTGCCATGACATCAAACTAGTACAACGGTTAGGAGATGTGTTGCGCTTTTGAAACTTTCTACGCTTTCATGATTGAAGTTCAAAATTGCAATCATCGCCCTTGAAACGCATATTTAGCCACCTTGGGAGTTCAAAGGCTTGTTAAATTCCAAAATTACGACCAAGCCATTCATTTTTCCATCGAGATCTTGTTATACATTGCTTGGGGTTTGTTGCACAAAGGTTGCAGGGGAGGCGCTGTGCTCACAGAAAATTGCTACGTTTTTAAGATAGTGGTAAATCACTTATTCCAGGTGCCATTTCATTACTTCCTTAAATCATTCATCTTGAATATTGTTAAAATTTCCCCTCTTTATTGAGAAAAATGCATTAAAGACTTTGCAAACCTTGAATTTTTAAGCTCGTTGTGTTTCATGTAGAATACGTTGCGTTTTACCTCAATGTTGTGTTTTTATGTTGTCACCCCCTTCAAACGCCCAAATATTTATTTGCCACCTACATATTGAAGTTTTACATTCCTTTAAGTGGTCTGAAGCCTTGTATCTTGTTGTTACTTCCCTCTAAGATCAAGAAATGCTCTTTCATTCATGCGTTGCGCTTCTCGCTACGCTTGTGTTTTCAATTTTCCCACTGTGAGAAAAGAAATTCCAGATGTTGTTTTAAGTTTGAGAGGTGAGTTTTGTTGTCCAAGTCTTATATATAGGGTTTTTCATCCTAAATTGTCATAAAACCCTAATCTAAAGCTCCATTACATCACTGCTACCCTATTGTTGCGCTCAATTGGTATACACGGAAATTGCATTCAAGAAACCCTAGAGTTCATCTTTGTTGTGAAATCATGACAACCCCAGATAGAAATAAACACAAGGGAGGAGAGATTGTTAGGTTTGAACCCTAAGATCTCACCTTGATCAACTCAAACAGTAATCAGAGTTGCATTTGAACAAGTTGGTTGCATTATATTTTGTAAGAAGATCCAAGGATATAGTGTCAAGCTCACCAAGGAGGTTGGTTTGAATTTCACTCGGTTGGATGTTAATATTGGAGAGCTCACTTTCCCAATGTCATATGTCACCATCCCAGTTGCAACAGATTTTCCTCTACAAGTAGAGTAGTGGTTCAAGGGAATGCCTCTTAACATAGCCAGCTACAAAGATTTCTTGAAACCAAAGTACATAAATAAGGGGTATGGAGCCATTGTACCAAGAGAATACCTGCTTGAACCCTACAACAAAATTCTGAAGGTAATCCAGAGATAATTTACTTGTGAGGGCATATTTTGGAGAATCAATCAGTATCATTTTAGGATTTTGATGCACTTCACAAGAAAGAGCCCTTTGAATCTACCCTTCTATTTGTTCATAAATCTTAATAAGATGGCAGACAAGGTGCAAGGTAAGAAAAGCCAAGTGGAACCCAGTATTTTCCATTTCAATTTGACCAAGTTGTTGGTGGTAGAAGAAATCAATAAGAGGGATCAAACATGGCAAGGATTTTTAGATTCATCAAAGTTAATAGTTGACTTACCAACCAACTCTTGCAGTAACAAGGACACACCATCATCTGTGGCAAGGAATACAATCACTAGTTGAAAGTTCAGTGAAAAGGCCATCAGTTGCAGTTGATCCATCAAAAATGAAGAAAGGTAAAAAGTTGGAATTTTCTCCTGAAGTAGTGGAGGTTTCCAAGAAGCTAGTCACTAGAGCCATTGAATAGAAACTGCCCTTGGAACAAACACTTGAGCAGCCATTTTAATATTTAGAGACCATAGCGTAGGATAATATTCCTGATGATAAAAACAAGGAGATTCTGAACTACAAGAGTAAAAAGAGAAGGTACATTTGGTTATTGCTCAACTACAACATGATAACATGGAATTGAAGAAGATTGTTTTAGAAAGGGCACCTAAGATTAGTGAAACTGAACCAATAACAAAAGAAGCCCCATTTGTCACCAAGTCTAAAGGTAAGAAGAAGATAATAGCATAAGCCATTCAAGAGGTAGAAGCTCCATCAGCTAGAGTCACTAGGTCTTCAACAAGAAAATTGCAGATATAGGAGGAAAAGTCAGTACAAGAAGAGAAGAAAGTTTAGGTAGATGAGGGGCAACATGCTTTTATAGGTTGAGGATGCAGTTGAAGAAATCCCAGAGTGAAATTGTTGAACTTAAGAAGCATGATGAAAGGGCCAGGCAAAATATTTATGATCATTTGAACAAGTGTGAGCCAGCAATGGCAAATGCCAAGTATATGTTGAAAAGGAGTCTTCCTTTACATAGGCAGCTCAAAAATATATTCAGAAAGAAACTCACCTTAAGGAAGGAGCTAAGGGTTTCCAAGAAAAAATTGCATGAAATACAAGACAACGACAGAGGCAAGCTTGATTTGTTGGCTGAAGCATCCAGAGTCTAAGTATTAGAACAAGTAAATCAAAGCAGTTTTGGTCTTTTGGTTTTTTTCCCAAGTATGCTAGTTGGATGGGGTTGGATAAGGAGGTTGAGAGGTCATATTTGCATGAATTCCTTCCAGGAGAATATTTAATCAGAGTTCTTAAGTTTATTAAAAATTTTCAAAAGACGTAGCTCACACAACAATTTTGCACTTTTTGACAAGGCATTGGGGTTTTGATGTAAGGGTGAAGTTGTGTCATATTTTTGGTGAGTGGGGACTTGAAAAGAGTTATTAGGATTATCAGTATCATCAGAAAATTGTGTATCTTGTTCAGAGACCTCGGTGCTGGTCAAAACCATGATGGAAAGGTTGTGTTGCGCTTTCATACAGGCGATGCAATTTTACTCTAGGTGGAGTTTTGAGAGTTGGAAGCTTTGCATAATGAAAGGAGGTTTCTAAAGGGGAAGTTGATGATGTCCATACCATTTCACACGTTTATCATTCATTGATCAATTCATGGAGTGATCGTATCTATATGAACCATCAATTCGTTGCGCTTTTGCTTTGCGTTTCTGTTGGACTAGGAGGTTGTGCAACGTCGGCGCTGCGCTTTCACACAATCAACCTTTTGACCATGTAATCTATGTTAAAGCTCCATGTAATTTATTTTGATGGTCATGGTTAATGTTTTGAGGTATCTAAGGACTTAGAAACTCAATTTATACTTTTCATTTAATGTAAATTTGCTTGAAAAAGCCTTGGTAAAATAGTTCCTAGTTTTCAGAATAACAGCTCTATATTGCTGCATTAGATAGAAATAGAAATCCCTTTAGGGAATTCAATTCTAGAGGTGGGAACTGATTTGTTTTGATCTATTTATGCTGTAAATTTGTTGAAGCAAAGGGTTGGTTGGGGTTTAGAAGAAGAAATAATGTATGTGTTGTATTTTTTGATATTTTCCAGTGAATGAAAAAGACAGAGGTGTGACTTTACAGGGATTCCTGTGTCAGCTCCTGATGGTGATGTGTTTTTCTTGTGTTGCAAGTTTGTCTCTTGTCATTTTCATGCTTTGAATGTATGTCTTCATGATTAGATAAATAAGTATTTATCTCATAATTCAGTTTAAAAGTGCTCTGATATAGTTTGCTAAATAGTTTATGTTTTCTTCATAAATGGAATTTAGAATTCATCCCACAGTTTGATTCTCTATATGTCATTTCCACTTTTCTTCTACTCACCCTTCTATAGTGAATTAAATTGGAAACACTAGCAGGACTACCCACCTTTCCCCTGTCAAAAATTCCCTCACTCCTTCATCCTCTCAATGGAAAAGAATCAACTTTATACGATTGCATTGCCCAATGGATTTTCCCTTTACCCTACCAGAAAACTGTTAAAATTTATTTCCCCCTGAGAAACATACCTAGCCTTAGATCTAAGTGATTGAACATTTGAATAGACATAACCCTATCTAAAGTTGTAAGGGATATATTCCAGTTTATAAGTGGTTTGTGGTTACCTTTGGGTTCCTCTCCTCATCCTGTGGGAATTACGGAATTATAACATAGTGGTGTCATTGCCAGGGAAAGAGAGTTGAAAACATCCCTGGAAAATTATGCAATCAGAGACAAATCTAGTTCTTGAGGGTGACAGTGTGCTGGAGACTGATAGGTTGAATATTTACCCAGTTGTTAGTTATTCTAAAACCAACTGCAATCAATTGTTGTAGGAAATCTAACTTCAAGAACAGTACACATTAGGCATCATCGAGACCCTAATCCACTTGAGATTTTGAACTGTCCAGAAAATTTATTTAGAAAGAAGAAGCCTACAAAAGAAACAAATACTAGTGTCATAAAAATATCATTGTCCCTAACTAAAAAAGTCGAACCAGTGGACCACAATCAACTTGATTTGAAGTTTGAACAAAGCCTATTCAAATCTAAATCATAAAACAATTTGATAGAAACAATTTTTTATCAAGAAAATCTACAATCCTCTATTTCTTTTCAGAGAGAGAGTTTATTAGAAGTAGACAAGGATATTTGGCAATAATTTCATAACTTATAACATCTTGTCTATCAGTTGCAGGAAGCTGCTACTAAGTCCTCCAAATTATAGCATTATGTCCCAACTATTTCTACCCCAACATTTTCTGCTCCATTGAACATCCCATTGAGTTTTGCTCCTATTGTTTCTATTCTTGTTACTCCTCCTTCCTCATCAGTTGCTCAAATAGCAATCTCCTTACCTTCCTCATCCTCATTTCATACCCCAAAATTCAGTACTAGTCCATCTCATACAATCATGGTTGCTCGTTATGCTCCATTGAATCTACAAGGTCCACTGCATGATTTGCCACAAACTATAGTCAAATATTGCGTCAGTTCGATGCTAGAGGGGTTATTAGAGCATAACACCACCTTGCTAAGTTGAATGATTTTATAGACTTGGAAGAGATTGACCATGAGGATGCTAAATTGAGGCTTTTTGCTCAGAATTTTTCGGGACAGCTCAAGATATGGTTTATAATTCTACTAGCTGCAAGTATTGCCAATTTCCATAAACTTTAATAAAGTTTCCTTATCATATGGGAAATCAAGGAGAACCCTCTGCAAAATCTGGATGAGTATGATAGTTTGAAGAGAGCTCCAGGAGAATCAGTGCACGATTTTTCAGCCATATTTAACAAAGTATATAATTCAATACTAGCTAAAATAAAACCCCCTACAGGGTTGGGCTTTCTTCATTACCTAGATGGTTTTGATGTCGATCTTACCTATCAGCTTAGAGAAAGGAACCCAACCACTTTATAGTATTTGTAGGAAAATTTTGTTGTAATGGAAGTGAATTTGTTGAACAAAAAGGCCAAAATGAAACCTGAGAAAAGAGGAGTTAAATAGGAGGCTTCATCTTCGTTAAACAACAAGTTGGATGTCATGGTGAAAATAGTGGAAAAATTGGTGGAAAGGTTGACTCTAGAGAACAAAGTTGTTGGCAGAGATTAGCAAGCCCATCCTCAAGTAAGATGTTGAGATTTTCTGTTTGGAGTAAAATAGGCAAAAATATCTTTAGGTGAAAACAATAGAAATTCAGTTCCTAGATTAGCTCCAGGTTGTTGGGAGATGATTAATGCCTCCTATATTTGATGTGAGTGAGTTAATGAGGTTGTTAGATTCTCTGTGCTATACAACAGGCAACCATTCGGATGTTTGCTATGAGGGTGAGAGTTTTGTGAGGATTTCATTTTGTAATCTCCTGTTTGATTAATAAATTGCCGATGCCTATGATGTGTGGACGTAGCCCAGATTGGTTGGGTGAACCACGTTAATTGAGAAAATACTTTTGAGATTTGGTATGAATAATGTGAAGCTTGTGTAATTCAAGGGCCTCAAGTGCAAAAGCGAACAACAAAATCAAGGAGATCAACAGGAAATCATACCTCCTTTCCAAGAAAACTTTACAGAGGATGAAGAGACAACAGAAGGTTGGGATTAGATTCATTATTTTGGTGAAGAATAGGACAATGTCATTTTTACAAAAGAAGAACAAGACTTGTCTTTTTAGTCATAAGAAGATATCATGCACATGGAATCAAAAGATTACAAGCAGGGGTACCAAAATGCAATCATGGAGGTGAAAATATAGTATAACTTGAGAAATAGAAATGTTCCAATAAATCCTCCAAAGAAAGGCCAAGTTGATGTACCTACTTCCAGCCAGAAGAAAGTAAATCCTTCAAAGGAGATTCCTGAAAAGAGAGGCAAAGCCTTCAAATAGGTAGAGAAAGTTCAATCATCTTTTAGTTTAGAAAATGAAATATCTATAATCAAAATTTATATTCCATTTAATGAATTGATCAAGAATGATACATAAAACAGTCAAATTGTTAAAGCACTAAAAATAGAAGATGTTTCAGATGATCGGGGGTTGGGTTTTTTAACTGAGGAAACCAAAACTCTTCTAATTGGGTTAGAGAACCAAAAGAACAAGAAGCTACTAGAACAGGAAGAAATTTGGCGATTGAAAAGTAGAGCCATCTGGTTTCAAGCGGGTGATGGCAATACCAAATTCTTCCACAACTATGCAAATGGAAGGAAAGCCATGAATACCATTTCGCAGATGCCTAGTGAGCCAGAGGGCTAGGAATCTACTCACCCACAACTCTCCAGAATGGGGATCACTCACTTCAAGAGGCAATTCACAGCGCCATCGGTCATCAACCTCCTGGATATCATCAATTTAGCGGGCCACTTTCCAAGATTTGTGGATCAGGAAGAGGCAGGGGATTTAAATCAACCTGTCACTATGGAAGAATTGGAAGGAACTCTCAAGTGGTTCAAGAGGGATAAGAGCCCAGGCCCGGATGGCTGGCCAGTCGAGTTCTATTTGGAATTTCTTGATTTACTGGGTGGAGACCTACTCGCTGTCATAGAGGAAAGCAGAACTTCGGGTCACATCCACCCTCCCATCAACTTCACCTACTTGGATTTGATCCCCAAGACTAACTCACCATCCTCCTTCAATGATTTTAGGCCTATATCCCTCTGTAATTGTCTGTACAAAATCATCTCTAAAATCATAGCCAACCATATCAAGCCTATTCTATCCAAACACATCTCCCAGGAGCAATTTGCCTTCCTCCACCATAGACATATTCAGGATGCCATTGGCACTGCCCAGGAAGCCCTCCACTCCGTCAAACTCAGAAATCTCAAAGGACTCACTCTCAAAATTGACCTATCAAAGGCCTTTGACAAAGTGAATTGGTTGTATACCAAAATGATAATCACTCACCTGGGTTTCCCCCCAGCTTTCACCAACTGGATCATGGGGTGCATCTCCTCTATAGCATTTGCTATTCTTATTAATGGTTCAGCATCTCCCATTTTCAACATTGACAGAGGGATAAGGCAGGGATGCCCGTTATCACCTCTTCTTTTCCTATTGGTCATGGAAGGTTTAAGCAGACTTATCATTTCGGAGAAAAGAAGGGGGGGCCTTCAAGGTCTTAAAATCGTGGAGCAATTCTACCTGACACATCTACTCTTTGTAGATGATATTTTGATCTTCTTGAATGGCAATGTCAGAGATTTGACCTCTCTGAATGAGATTCTGAATCTGTTCTGTAGAGCTACCATCTCATTATCTGCATGCACCATTCAGGAATCGCAACTAGCCTCACAAAATTTTCCCTTTCAAGCAACTAATTTGATGGGAGGATTAAAATATCTAGGCTTCAGATTAAAACTAGATGGGTATAAGATCGCAAATTGGACCTGGCTTATCACTAAAGTGGAGAAGAGAATAAACTGTTGGTGTCATAAATTCCTATCTAGGGCAGGAAGACTGATCATCATTAAATCAGTCCTTGAAGCCACCCCGGTGTACTGGATGTCACTTGCCTGGATCCCTCGGGGAATTCTCCACCGCATTCAACAAATCTGTTGTTGATACCTTTGGAATGGTAGCAAAGAGGGCAGACCTTTTGCCTGGGTAAATTGGAAAAGGATTGCTACTCTGAAGAAGTGGGGGGGCTGGGGCCTAAACTTCTTCCAGCTTTTGCCCAAGCTCTGGCGGCCAAACAGAGTTGGCTCCTATTAAAACAAGACAGTCTTTGGGCTGAAATCATCCTCCACAAATACATTTGGCTGATGACGATTATTGACTGGATTAGAAGCCCCCCCCAGCACAACAAAGGCATATCGGTGATCTGGCGAGCCATCCTCAATTCTTTGTTTATCATCAAGGAGGGCTTATTATGGAAGACTGGCAATGGTGACTCTATCCGGATTAGCATTGATCCTTGGATTGGCAGTAGTAACTCCCATATTCTACCAGAGGGTCTGATCCAGCACCTAAACTACAGAGGCATTAAGGTTCTGGAACAGATAAGGGATCAGCAAAACACCACCTTCCATACTCAAGCCTGGCTGACCGATCCTCACTGGAATTTTCCAGATGACTGGAATAGAATATGGCATAATTACCTTCAAGCTCTAACAGAAACTCATGTTAGATTACGGAATGTTGAAGATGAACTAATATGGGCTCACTCCAAAGCGGGACACTACACACCGAAATAGGGGTATAACATCATCATAGCAGACAAGAAACCAAGGATCATGAGAAGCTGGTGGAATAACCTCTGGTCCCTCCAAGCTCCACCACGAACCAGATTATTGATGTGGAATATTTTAGAAGGCAAGATCCCCACTGGCTCCTATCTAAAGCGGCGGGCTTTTATGGGGCCTTCCTGGTGTGCTTTATGCCTCCAAGAAGAGGAAACAACTCTGCACCTTTTCCTCACCTGTACTACTACCAGAAGTATATGGACATAGCTCCTTCTATCTCTAAATATGAATAGAAGCTGGCAAGACGCGGACATCACTTCAGCTTGGGAGAACTGGTGGTGTACATCAACTGTTCCTAAGGCAAAAAACCTTCCCCTCCTTGTTTCCTGGCACATCTGGCTCAAAAGGAACAAAAAAATATTCGAGGATAAATTAATAAATTGGAATCTGCTCCCCCCACAAATCTGGGCTACATATGATGAGATTCCAACTGATGACTGCCTTAAGAGACCACAGATTATAAATCAGGATTAGATTAACAGGGCTATCTCGTGGGCATATTATGATGGTGTTGCCCAACAACATGGCTGTGGGGGCGGCATCTGTCTTCACCTATCAGACTCACACCACTTCCAGATTCGTATGGGGCTGGGGCCTGGAACCAACAACCTCGCAGAACTGATAACTCTTCGCCATTTACTCTATTTTTCAATCCTTAAACAATGTCGAAACATACAAATCTTTGGGGATTCAAAGATAGTGACTGATTGGTTTAATAATTCAGCTGCATGCAATGCATACTCATTGAGAACCATATTGGAAGAAATTGTTTTTTTCAAAACATTGTTTGATCAGATCTCTATTTCTCATATCTATAGGGAAAGAAATGAAACTGTTGACAGGCTATCAAAGGAAGCGATGCATCGTCCTCTAGGCGAGTGGATGATCGAAGAACATACTCCAGCAGGGATATATCATTACTTTCATAGACCATATATAGAGGAGGATCGGAGAGGCAATAGCCTCTAATTTACACAGATCTTGTTTCTGAACTTTTATAGTATTATTGCATAGAGAATTATGATAGTGTATATGTTTTTGTTTCAACCCCTACGTGGGTAATTTTTGGACACATACATAGCGGTTTTAGAACACCCTTTGGGGTCTCCTTGTATATAATTATATGTGTTTTTTTTTTTTTTTGATGGCCCTCCACGTTTACAGCATATCCTGATGCATCCACGAAGTAATATCTCAATATGAAATTTGAATTTCTTCTCCGAAAAAAAAAAAAAAAATAATTTAAAAAAATAATAATAAAATAATATAAATAAAATTAATATAAAATAATAAATAAAAATAAAAAAAGATGTTTCAGATACTGTTAACTTGAATGATGATCATCCTGAACTTCTATTTGGTACAAAAGTTGATAGAGATTCTCAAGATGGAGATGTCCCACCTTTTTATGTCAGCTCAAATGTACATGATTGTATTTTGCATAATGCGATGTTCGAATCAGGGTCATCACATAACTTAATGCCAAAGTTTATTATGGATAAGCTTGGTTTGGACATCACAAGGTCATATAAATATATCTTTTCCTTTTATTCAAGGTGAAATGTATGGGTCTGATCAAGGATTTGGTGGTCCTATCTCACTCAAATCCCAACAAAAAGTTTAGTGATGGACATAATTGTTGTTGATATTCCTCCAAAATGTGGCATTCTTTTATCAAGGTCCTAGTCTGCAAAGTTGAAGGGTACTCTATAAATGGACATGTCTTATGCCAAAATTCTTATTTTTGGACAACCAAGGAGATTGTATAGAGAAACATTGATGAAGTACATGGTAAGTGGTCAGGAAAGGCCTAATAACCATCCTATTTATTCATTTCATTTTGATATGGATTATTTCATAGTATATAATGATTTATGTTTCAAGGAAGACAGTCAAAATAGGGACAACATATCAAAAGAGAATGAAGGTGAATTGCAGTGGACAAAATCATAACATAAAGAAGATGATGATGGAATTTGGAACATGGAATTTGATGGAGCAGTAAGTAAAGAGGGGATTGGAGCTGGTGTATGGATAATGAGCCCAAAGGTGGACAAGTCAAGGTTATGTTCTTACAAATTAGCCTTTCAATGCACAAACAATGTGGTTGAGTATGAAGTGTTGATTTTGGATTGCAAACTTTGAAAGACTTGGGAGAAAAGAGGAATGAAGTTCATGGATATTTGGAGTTGATTATCAATTAGATTAAATGTGTTTATCAAACTAAACACCCTATGATGAGGGCCTATAGGAATTCTATCCTAGAAATGCTGCAATTATTTTTAGAATATGATTTATCTGTGATTCCTAGAGAGCATAATATGATAGTTGACGCATTGGCCACCTCAACTATTGTGTTTAAAATTCCTATCTATCCCAATAGGAAGTATGAAATAGAATTCAAACATAGACCATCAGTCCTAGACAACGTAAAATATTGGCAAGTGTTAAAAGATGAAAAGCAGCGTGAATTTTTTGCAAATGACTTAGGAATTTTCCAGTTTTGGTATATATGAAGAAAATTATTTTAGTGAGGATGAACAATAGGTCTTGGATTCATATTTATATGATTTTTAAAATCAAATGATCGATATAGAGGTTATACAATTGAAGAACAACACAATTCCCCACTCTAACTAGCAATATGGATGGAAATTAGCCTTAATATGGGCACTTTCGAAGTGACAAATTCCCAAAATCTTCTTGCCTGGTGGGATTCTCCTGCCAAATACTAGTTCCACATATTGGATGTGATAAGTATCAGCACCTCCTATTGAAATGGAAAAGTGAAACGTATCGATCAAAAAGTGAAACCTTGGAGAAGGTGACTAATGAATCCATCCTGCCTGCTTTCATCATAGGGGTAGTAGGCCACCCTTACATGTATCCTAGTTTTGGGCTATCAATATTGTGAAAATGGAAAATTGAAACGTATCCATGTGATTTCGTAGTCTATTTCTCATTTCCCCTTGTCGATGCCCCCATTGGATCACTTAGGAGTCATATACAGTCCCTCTTGAGAAATTATGCAGAAAAGAATCCCAAAGTAGTTCCCACTGAAAGTGAAGTAGAATATTGCAATATAGGGATAGAACAACATCCTAAGATTGTCTAGCTTTCAATATCCTTAACTCCTGAATATGGAAAGAAATACCTTGATCTCATAAAAGAATACTCAAGTGTTTTTGCATGGGATATGAGGATATCAAAGTATATGATAAGAGCATCATTCAACATATAATCCAAATCAAGCAGGATAAAAATCCTTTTAAACAAAGGTTGAGAAGAACCAATTCCTTGTTGTTACCTCTTATTGAAAAGGAAGTGAGAAAACTGTTTAATGAAAAAATTATTGTTCCCTTAAGGTTTTCAAAATGGATTTCTAATTTGGTCCCTATGAGGAAGAAGGCTTGTGAGATAAGGCTTTGTGTTGATTTCATAAACCTCAACAAGGTGTCTTTAAAAGACAATTACGCCCTATCTAAGATGAATCATATACTGCGAAAGGTGGTTGGCTCAAAGAGGATGTCCATTCTTGGTAGTTTCTCAGGTTACAATCGGATTTTGGTGCATCCTAATGACGAGGAAAAGAGAGCTTTTATCACTCCATGTGGCAGCTTCATGTATGCCAAAATTCCCTTTCAACTGATGAATGTAGGGGCCACCTTTCAAAGGACAATGGATATTACATTTTCCAATGAGAAGGATAAGTTCATTGTAGTTTATCTTAATGATATCACTGTATTTTGAAAATCTCATTTTGATCATTTGTAGCAGTTAAGACAAGATTTTGAGAAGTGCAGGAGGTTTGTCATATCTCTAAATCCAAAGAAGTCGCTTTTTACAATGGATGAGTGAAAATTGTTGGGACATATCATTTCAAAAGGATGGCATCAAAATTGATCCAGATAGGGTGCCTGCAATTCAGAAAATTGACATCCCAAGGAATAAGAAGGAGGTTCAATCATTTTTGGGCAGAGTCAATTTTTTAAGAAGATTCATTCCTAACTTAGTAGAAATTATAAGGCTTTTGACTAACATGTTGAGGAAGGAAGTGAAACCAGATGGACTATTGAAACAAATAAGTCATTTAATGACGTAAAACGGGCCTTGGTCAGTGGTCTTAATTTAGCTAGTGCAGATTATACTAAAGATTTCATCATTTTCTCTTTCGCATCAGAACACACAATTGTTGTAGTCCTTATGCAGAAAAATCAGCAAGGTAATGAACAGTCAATAACCTTCTTTAGCATAGGTTTGAGATATTTGTCCCTTAAATACAATATTATGGAGAAGTGGGCATATGCATTGGTTAAAGCTTTGAAAGATTTAGATTTGATGTACTTCATTCACATGTTATTGCTTATGTCCAAAATGTTGTTGTGAAAGGCATCCTAACCCAACCTATTCCTAAAGGTAGAAGAGGCAGATGGATAGCAAATATTTTCGAGTATGATGTGGAGATCAAGCCTACTAAGCTGATAAAGGGTCAAGGATTGGAAAAATTGATGGAAAATTCAATTAAGTGTATTGGACATAAATTTCATAGTTGGTTTATCTGATCACAATAGTTTAGAACCTTCTCAAATGGTATCTAAAAGGTTCTTTTCCTCTCCATGGTATGCTGACATAGCTTATGTTTTACAACATTTACAGGCTCCTCCATGGATGACAAAAACAAAGGCAAGATTTCTGAAATTGAAGATTCTAAAATTTTGCATTTTGAATCAATTTATGTATCAAAAAGATTCAAGAGGTGTGTTGTTAAATTTTTTATTGGAGGATGAGGCACAAAAGGTTATGGAAGAATTTCACAAAGGAGATTGTGGAGGCCACCATTTTTGGATAGCCACAACTAACAAGATTCTAAGGGTTGGTTTTTACTAGCCAACATTATTTTCCAATGTTTATGAAAGAGTATCAAGCTGCCATGAATGACAATTTTTTAAGGAAAGAGAAAGATTTTACCCTTACCCCTAAAACCAATTGTGGTTGAAGCACCTTTCCAGCAGTGGGGTTTGGATTTCAATGGGGAAATCCATCCATCATCTTCAAGCCAGCACAAATGGATTTTTACAGCCATGGATTATCTTACAAAGAAGATAAAAGAAATACCAAGCAGGCAGGCAACAAACGCAATCGTCATTTAGTTTCTAGAAGGTAATATCCTCTCAATATTTGGTTGTCCTTGTAGAATAATCACATATAATGTTGTTGCTTTCAAGTCCAAGAAAATGATTGAATTTTGTCAAAATATCATATTGTACTCAGCCATTCTACGATATATTACCCACAAGGTAATGGTTTAGTTGAGTCTTCTAACAAGATTCTAGTGAATATTATAAATAAATTGTTACAAGAAAATAAGCAAACATGGCACAAGAAGTGATCTATGCACTATGGGCTGATAGAGTGAACACTAAGAAGTCAATTGGTATGTCACATTTTCAATTGGGGTATGGAATAAATGTTATTTTCCCTTCTTCCTTGGTAATTCTAGTAATGAAGTTGTTGTAGGAAGTAGATGCAGAACCAAATGACTCGCAAAGGAGGATAAATCAAATGATTCAATTGTAACAAACAAGAGAGGAAGTGTATAACAATACTCGAGCAATCCGGGACAAAATTAAGAAGATTTTTCATTGGAGGACAAAGGTTGAAGTCTTTTGGGCTGGTGATTTACCTTAAAGTGGGATGATAGGAATGAATACAAGGGTAAACATGGAAAAAATTTAAATCTTTGAAAGGACCATTCAAGGTTGTAGCATTCCATGGGAGAAATGCATACTTGCTGCAGGATTTGACAGGAGAGTTTCTTGTTGGAGGACCTGTCAATGGAAAGTTTCTCAAGCATTATTTTACTTAAAATCAATTGGTTTTGATAATTTCATTGTATATAGCCATCCAATTTTCTGTACTGCAAGTGTGGAAGTTGTCTCCATAATTTGAAGCCTAAAGAGAAGGCCATAAGACTTTGATGAGTAGATACCAATTTTCTAAAATGTAATAAGTCATGAGTTAGTTTTGTGTTGAGTCAAAGAGTTAATAATGCCCAATGGTCAGGCACATGGTCTATGGTGTTCTTGGCTACTCACAGGGAGGATGCCATCCCCAATGGAGCCAATGTTACTATCCTATATTATAGTAGTAAAAAAATAAGTTTTGGTCTTTTCAATTTATTTTGGAAAATGTCTAGAGGTTAGAATATGATCTTGTAGAGATCGATTTATTGGTATTAATGTAAAATAAAGTTTTCATTATTGATGTAATTATGTCAGAGTGTATGAAAGATCATGTAAATAGTTATTAATTCCCTAAGAATTTGAGTTAAGTGAGTCTAAGGTCATGTCTCACAAAAGGTCATGAGTGAGGTCATAGTGTCTTGTCTTATTATCATCGGCACATAATTGTAGGGTCAGTATGGTCACTTAGAGTGTCAAGTCATATTGTGTCATGACATGACACTGGTACAATGGTTAGCAGATGCATTGTGCTTCTGACAGTTGTTGCGCTTTTATGATTGAGGTTCAAAATTGCAATCATCGCCCTTGAAATGAGGATTTAGCCACCTTGGGAGTTCAAAGGCTTCTTTAACTTCCAAAAATACCACAGGGTCATTCATTTTTCCATTGAGAGATTTCTATGCATTTCTTGGGATTCGATGCAGAAAGGTTGCAAGGGAGGTGTTGCGCTCACAAACAGTTGCTACGTTTTTCAAGCCAGTTGTCAATTACTTACCAGGTGCCATTTCCTTGTTTCCTTGAATTATTTGTCTTGCATATTTTTAAAATTTCCCCTATTTGTTGATAAAAATGCATTAAAGACTTTGCAAACCTCGAATTTTAAGCTCATTGTGTTTTCTATACAATACATTGTGTTTTACCTTAGTGTTGTGTTATTATGTTGTCACCCCCTTCAAATGCCAAAACCTTTGTTTTCCACCTATATATTGAAGTTTGACATTCCTTTAAGTGGCATGAAGCCCCATATCTTGTTGTTGTTGCCTTCAAAGATCAATAAATTCTCTTTCTTTCATGTGTTGCGCTTGTGTTTTTAATTTTCCCACTGTCAGTAAAGAAAACTTCAGTTGTTGTTTTAAGTTTGAGAGGTGAGTTTTGTTGTCCAAGTCTGTTGTATAGATTTTTCCATCCTAAATTGTTATAAAACCCTAATCTAAAGCTCCATTACATCATTGCTAACCTACTATTGCGCTCAATTGGCATACACTAAAATTGCATTCAAGAAACCTTAGAGTTTGTCTCTGTTGTCAAATCATGACAACCCCATATAGAAAGAAACAAAAGGGAGGATAGATTGTTAGGTTTGAACCCCAAGAACTCACCTTGATCAAATTAGACCCGACAATTAGAGTTGCATTTGAACAAGTTGGTTGCATTAGATTTTGTCAGAAGATCTAGGGATATAGTGTACAACTCACCAAGGAGTTTGCTTTGAATTTTGTTGGGTTTGAGGTTAAGATTAGAGAGCTCACTTTCTCGGTGTCAAATGTCACCATCTCAGCTGTAATAAAGATTCCTCTAGAAGGAGAGCAGTGGTTCAAGGGCGTGCCTCTTGACATAGCCAACTACAAACATTTCTTGAAATCAATGTACAGAAACAAAGGGTATGGAGCCATTATACCAAGAGAATACCTACTTGAAACCTACAACAAACGTTTGAAGGTAATCTAGAGATACTTTAATTGTGAGGGAAAATTTGGGAGGATCTATCAATATCATTTTAGGCTTTTGATGCAGTTCATAGGAAAGAGCCCTTTGAATCTACCCTTCTATTTGTTCAAAAATCTTAGTAAGATGGTAGACAAGGTGCAAGGTAAGCAAAGCCAAGTGGAACCCATTATTTTCCATTTCTCTTTGACCAAATTGTTGGTGGTAGAAGAACTGAACAAGAGGAATCAAACATGGAAAGCATTTTTAGACTCATCAAAGTTGATAGCTGACTTACCAACCAACTCTTGCAGTAAGAAAGACACAACATCATCTGTGGCAACGGATAAACAATCACCAGTTGAAAGTTTAGTGAATAGGCCATCAATTGCAGTTGATCCATCAGAAAAGAAGAAAGGTAAAAAGTTGCAATTTTCTCTTGAAGTAGTGAAGGTTTCCAAGAAGCCAGTCACTAGAGCCACTGTAAAGAAACTTCCCTTGGAACAAACATTGGAGAAACCTTTTGAAGCTTTAGAGACCATACCAAAGGATAATGTTCATGATGATAAAGATAAGGATATTTCCAAACTACAAAAGCAGCTAAAGAAAACACATTTGGTTATTGCTCAACTACAGCATGACAATAAGGAATTGAAGAAGATTGTTTTGGAAAGGGAACCTAATATTAGTGAAACTAAACCAGTAACAAAAGCAGCCCCATCTGTCACCAACTCTAAAGGTAAGAAGAAGATAGTCACATAATACATTCAAAAGGGTAGAAGCTCCATTAGCTAGAGTCACCAGGTCTTCAGCAAGAAAATTACAGATTCAGGGGGAAAAGTCAGTACAAGAAGAGAAGAAAGTTGAGGTAGATGAGGGGAAACATACTTTTAATAGGTCGAGGATGCAGTTGAAGAAATCCCACAGTGAAATTTTTAAACATAAGAAGCAAGCTGAAAGGCTCAGACAAAATATTTATGATCATTTGAACATATGTGAGCCATGTTATGAGGAATTTTGCATCTACGGATAAATACTAATTCCCTAGGTAGGTAGTTATACCTAGAACAACAGATTTAAAGTGCTTATCCTTTTTCTATAGATGATAAATAAGACAAAGGGAATCCAAGGACCTACTTGTTATTTCGCTTTCCTTCTGTCTCCTTTGTATGACTCCTGTCGCTCCTTCTCGAACTTAACTCACTCGAAAAGTACCTACAAGCATAAACTGAAGACAGATAACCAATCAAAGCAAGAGATCTATCAACTATAAGTAAATGGAATCATATACATTCACATATATAAACATCATATATCAAGATAAGCATATGGAAAAGGGTGTAAACAGCTTTATTAAGTAGAAGGAAGAATTAGAACCATGAAGTCTGATCCATTGCCACTCTTCCAACTTGGGTTCCAACCAACATCACATCAATAGCACAACACTCTGGTAGCATATCACTACTTGCTTATACTCTCAATACTCACACCAATAGTATCTCCTTACAAATTCTCAAAGCCCGGCCCCTGATCATATAGATGAGTGCTCAATTTGTAGGCAAATGGAGGAGGTTTGTTCATAGATGAGGATATTGAATGGCCTTCCAAACTTAGAGTTAGTTTCCATGGAGGAAGGGATGAGAGGATAGGAGGTTACTTAACTCATTCCCTATCCAATTTCTAGCTCATATGAGATGATAAGTGTGGGAATCTTCTAGATGGCTCCAGAAGATAAGAATATTCCCAAAACCCTATGTGAACTTCACTCAATCTCACCCAACACAGGTCAAAGTGGGCCTAGGCGCTCTATAAGGCACTTTGACATGGGCCTACCTACACTGAAGCACACTTACCCCTGTCCAAGGCTGTGTTGGTACCTCAAGGAGGTAATTTTGGAGGGCTTCAGGGCAAGAAACTCTCAAGGAAGGAGACATTCAAAGTAGTGACTTGTCTAGGGCATGTAACAACAGAATTAGGGTTTGATGAGCCCTAATGGTACTGATCTAAATGATGGGAGTGATGTGCCCAAATAGATCTGTAACACCTGCCCCCTAAAGCATGAAGTCGAAAATAACGATCTCGAGTGATATGCTTTACGATGTAATGAGGAGGTTCCAAAGTGGTTGGTGACCTGCATCCATTACAATACATAATATCATGATATTTTGATTTTTTCTCATGAATCATTGAGGGAAGGCATACCCATGCTCAGCATATAAACTTTCATTACAAGTACATATACAGTCGTCTATAGATATAGACCCATGATAGTATGACCATCAATGTAAAGCCATTGTATGGATGATTTGGTACATTTCCTGAAATCGCAGCCCAGATGGATGAAACTAGATCCAGGGTCTTCTATCTCGTTCAATCATTTGCTCAAGTACGAGTCTAACGATGTGAATATGTGATCTGAAGTTGAACATGGGAAGACACCATCTGATTACCAGCCAATGATGTAAGCCATTAATAAACACGAGAGAAATCACCGATAATGATAATGATCCTCAAGGTACTACAGTACATTCTTCATGGTGTGAATGGATGTTTTGATGTCAAACACCATATAAAGTATTTCAGTCAAAGGCCAATGATGTCAACCTATCGCCAGAAGCAAGAAACTTTCCATTGATGTATGCAAGCCTCAAGGTACTGGAAGGGTGTTTCTAAGTCAACTTCTTGGGTAATGTGCTTATGTCGACAAGAAGCGACACATCGCAGGAGGGCCTTGAGGTATCCCACATCAACGACACGAAACAAGTGTAATTATTTTGGAGACAGAATTTGACTAACAACACAAGGTTCAGGAATGGAAGTCATGAAAATAAAGGTTTATGAGTATTGCAAAGGATTAATTTCAAATTGAGTGATTTCTCTTGAACATGTCGACAACACTAAATAGATTGGCAGCATTGACCTAAAACAAAAGTAATGGATGGTATGATAGACCAAGGTATGATTACCATCAAGCAGATAACCCAACCCAAATAGTCACAATGATGAAGTGAAAGTGTCATGTTCAAGATCGACCTACTACCATAAAGTGGTTTACCCATTTTCCCATTTTCCCCAGTCGTTGTTGACCAGTACCTCTTTATTTTTATCAAGCTTCAGGAGTATAACATATGCTTGTTGTATAATTCCACCCTTCGGGTGAATCCATCGTTATGTGATGTTTTAACGAGCCTAGCGAAGGTGAAACTCGGTCTTGTCATGATGGACAAGTTTGTCATTATTTCATGTTTTAACGAGTCTAATGACAATGATAACTCGGTCCTTTTCATGTTTAGAGAGTTTGAAAAGGGAGAAAAAGAAAACTCCACAAGTTTTTTTTCATATATTTGTCTCTCAAGTCCGAAAAAGCGTAAAACAATACAAGAGAGAACCTATTAACCATGTTTGGTCAACGTATTCCTTTTTCGTAAATAATCTATCTTAGCCTAAAAAAGGATTAAACTTACACTGAGTAGATGTCCTTTCCAATCCGTTAACGAGATGAAAAGGACAAGTGCTCGGTAATCTTTTCAAATTTTGAGAGTCTAAAAAGAGCTTAAAGAAGACTCCAAGGGAGTTCCTTTTTCGATGTTTAATAGAGCTCGAAAAAGAGATAAAAGTATGCTTTGTGGTCAAAGTACAATTCACGATCATGCACATCAAATTCTGTAAGTTAGTTGTAAATCTGTTCAAAGCAACACCAAATGGATTAAACATACCATTTCATTGGTAAAAATAGGTAAATACAAAAATTTACGCATTTAATGTTCATGAAATAAACATAAAAACAATAATTTACCATGTTATTTTCACCATTTGATATTTACCATTTAGTTTGTGCTCTGAACTTGTTTTTACCTCGATCTTCATCAGCTGATTGTGAGGGATTCTGCGCAATCATTTCTCGTGTCATTTGGACCAGGTAGGAGATCTACCCCTCCTCTTTCTTTTCATGTCATTCTTTCACTGTTTCATGCAAATTTTTAGGGTTTTTAGGGCCCCTGGGTTTGAATTTTTTGCCCTGGGGTTAGCGCAGGCTTGCATGTCGAAAAATGCATTGGGGAGCACCCAGATAGAAGGCATTCTACACTGCAGCATAGTGTCTACTTGCCTAGGCTACGTTGGGCAAGTTTCACAGACTTTTTCACCAAATTGACCCAAAATTTATCCAGATTTTTGCATGAAAAAGATTCTAACTAAGCTTATGGTTTGATTTCAAGATTTCATCGGATCAAAATGTCTATTACTTGCTATGAAAGATAGCATGAAGAACAATATATGGTTGCCCTAAATGAGCCGGTTACAGTTGAGGCCCTCAAAAACTATGGGTTTATCAAATACTTTAGGTTGTCTGGAATGAGGTAAAAATCAGAACTATTGCAATTCCTAGTTCATGCATGGGATCCAACACATCAGGCTTTTCACATAAGAGACAAAGTTGTTCCTATTTTGATTCATGATTTTTACTTTCTTATAGGGTTGTCGAGACGTGGTGCGCCCATATCTCTTTCAGGTTCTTCCCGTGGAGGGGAGACAATGAGGGACTATGTTTGACAATTATGTCAGCTAGGTACACAACCTAGCAAGGACGGAAAGATAATAATCAAAGATATCCATGATTTTCTTTTGAGAACAATCCTTTTCACCATCGCAAAGTTGGTAGGTAGTGTGACATTTCATCTGGCGAACATATCATATGTGCAATATGCTCTTGAGTGTCTTGAGCCAACTTTATTCAACTAGTGTGAGGCAGTACTTTCTTCATTGAAAGAGTATCTAACAAAGGCAAAGAGAGGTAAGACAAAGAAATTTAGCTATGGATCACTCTTAATTGATTTTACCTTAGAAATAATTCCATTGATGCAACCCCAGCATGTAACACTGGGTGTAGCTGGTCCTAGAGATCCACGGACGTAGCAGTGGGTCGAATTGATGGCTAGACATGCTAGTCAGTCATAGATTACATTTTCCATTACATTCTTTAGTTGGCTCGATCGACAACATTGTCATCGAGGAGCATCCATACTCAGGGATGGATTTTTGTGGAGATCCAGAGTTGAGTCTACTAGTGGGAGCTCAATGGGGTGTTATAAGTAAATTGTTTTTTACCAAAATGTTTTTTGATTTTTAAGTTTCTACATGTTTTTGTGTTTTGATGTTCCAAGACTAAACTAAAATCGTTCTCATGCATGCAGATGTGGGTACTATTGGACCTAAAAGGCACCAACAGGAGGCAGGTGGGCCAGCGTGGAGAAATGTTGGGAGAGAAGCTCTCCAGGATTTGAACTTGGTCGAGACACTGGTAGAGTTGTAGGATCATGTAGAGGGATTGACCCTTGGTATTCTAGATGTCCAGATCGAGGAGTTACCTATGAGGCTACAGTGCCATACTATTGGTGTTCCAGGTTGTGGGATGCAGCTCTTGAACATGATAGCTCAGGCTGTGACCTGTTATCGTGAACATCACTAGGTATACTCAGTATGTTTTTTGCATGCATTTTGAGTTTTTAGGACAAATGACCAAACATGTCTTGGACACAAATTTTGTAAAAAAAAAAAAAAACATCTATCTATTTTAACTTTCAGAGTTTTTATATATATGGTTATGTGCAATCCTATTCAACTAATGATGTGAATTGAAAATTTACTTTTACATGTGTCGCAAGTATCTATTTAACACATAGTTTGCTAATGAGTCAGTTAATGTGTTAAAGTTTCTGGAAATATGTTGATATTGAATGTACTCAAAATGTCTTTCCAAAATACGAACTCTAAGGAACATACAAAGAATTGTTGGGTTTCAAATGGTATAAATGTTTGTTAGTTGTAGTACGACGAGTTGTGAGTCTAGCCTAACGATGATTCGGCGAATGCTAAGTGAAATGGCATTAGAGAGAAGTTTGATCAATGCACTCTACTCAGTGATATTGTTCATCGATCGACCGATACAAATCCCTTGAAAACTCACTAACTCGCCACTTGGAGCGAAATTGGCCCATGCTGCAGAAGATAGGTTCTGCGTACTACGACTGGCACCATCGGCATAACCAACAAATGGTTTCAAAGGTTCTGACATCTGCAACAAATGAAAAGCAGATTACTTAACCACATAAAAACTCTAAAAGACACACTGACACACACACATTCAATTAAAGCATATATACAATGATTTTTACTACACCCAATTAAGTATAGTAACATTTGAGGTATAGTCCATTTCGGAGCTGTGACAATGGAATTCCATCATAATCCACCAACTCATAGGCACCTTTTTCCAAAACACACTTGATAATATAAGGACCCATCCAAAGTGGTTCAAATTCTCCTGCTCCTAGTTTATCAACTTCCTAATCATAATGCAAGGCCAGGTCTCCTTCTGAGAAAATGTGAGGCTTGACATTTCTGTCATATTGCGCCTTGATTCGTTTCTTATGCGATTCGTTATCCAATGCGGCTTCATGACAAGTTTCATCCAAATAGATTAGTTCCAAGAAACACGCTTCTTCTTCAAAAGCTTCGGGTAATAGGTTAATCATGAGTTTGAGAGATGAAATTTCGCATTGTATCGGCAAGGTTGCCTCCAAACCATACACCAATTGAAAGGGTGTGAATCCAGTTTCATTTCTCACCAAGGTTTGATATGCCCACAAGGCAGAGTACAGGATTAAATGCCAGTTTCATTTATGAACCCCTATCATTCTTTGAAGCATTTGCTTCAGGACTTTGTTGATGGCCTCAACTTGTCCATTCGCTTGCGGATAATAAGAAGTAGAACTATCATGTGAAAGGCCTAACTAGGAAGTTAACTCAACCATCATGTGATTACAAAAATGTGACCCATGATCTGTAACTATAGCCTGTGGTACACCAAACAGGGCAACCATGTGGTTGAAAAAGAAAAGAGCAGTCGTCTCGCCACTGTTGTTTAATGTTGGCATCGCCTCAACCCATTCTGTGAAATAGTCAATGGCGACTATAATGTACCCATGCCCCCAACTGAGGTGGGGTTACATGTCATGAACTCAATGCCCCATTTGGTGAATGGTCCAACAATGACGACAGGATGTAATGGTGTAGGTGGTAATCTAGCTTTACGGGCATAGATCTGGCATGCGTGACAGCTTTTGACAACAATTATGCAATCTTTGAATATGGAAGGCCAGAAGTAACCAGCACGGAGAATTCTTTACATGGTAGCATAACCAGATAAGTGTCCACCACAAGCACATGAATGGAAATCATTCAAAAATTTCTCGGCTTCCTCATGAGTGAGGCACCTTCATAAAATTGTATCAATACCACAATGATAAAGAGTGTCACCAACGATCATATAATCGTTGGCTTGGTGTCAGATACATCACTATTGCAAGCGAGAGGTATCAAGCCAAAAAGTTTGGGTCTGGAAATAAATCAGTATATCTCCATACCATGCATTAGATGACGAAATCAGAACAGAGACTCATCCACAATTTATGGTTTTGATGTTGAATCAATGGTATTCGAGGGAAGGTCACAAAGAAGCTTTGCGAAGACTAGATATTTCTTTGATTTGGATTTGATGAATTCCAAATCAAACTCCTGCAAAATGATGATCCATTTGAGTATTTTCCCCCCCAGCAATTGACGTGACAAAATATATGTCATAGGGTTGCAATCCGAAATGACAATGGTCTTTCGGAGCAGGATGTAGTGGTGAAATCTCTGTATAGCTTGAACAGCAGCCATAGCTAACTTTTCGATGTAAGTGTACTTAACTTCTGTATCATTGAGATTGCATCTCAAATAATATATTGGATGTTCAATCCCATCTTCTTCTTGAACTAAAACCATTCCAATGGTTGTATCTGTAATGGCCAGATATAGCAAGTAGTCATTTTGATAATTTGAGGAATACATTAATGAGGCTCTAAACAAGGTATCTTTAAGAGCATCAAAGGAAGCTTGCGAAACCTGGTCCCAATGGAAGGGTATCCCTTTTTTCAATAAACGAGTAAATCCTTTAGCGATTTCAACATAATTGGGAATGAACCTCCTCAGAAAGTTAGCCTTCCCTTGGAGTCTCTGTAACTGTAATAGATTGGAAGGTGGAGGCAAGTCAAGGATTGCCTGAACCTTAAGTGGATCAAGTCGAATTCCCTCCTTAGACACTATGAATCGAAGCAAACAACTAGAACCAACACAAAACACACATTTGTGTGGATTGAGTCGTATTTTGTAGTGTCGGCACCGTAAAAATATAGCGCTCAAATGTTGCGGGTGATCAGACCGCTTTCGTGAATGAGTAGGTAAATCCTTATGGTATGGTTGAACAATATGTTTGATGTCATGGAAGGCATAATTCATCACTCTCTGGAATGTTTCCCTTGTGTTCTTCAAACCAAATGGGAGTTTCCTATAAGCGAATGTGCCCCATGGACAAATAAAAGGAGTTTTAGATTGGTCCTCTGGGCGGATATTGATCTGATTATAGCCAGAAAAACCATCCATAAATGAGAATATTTCACATCTGACACATTCATCAATAATCTGGTTGATAAAGGGAGTAGGATAATTGTCTTTTGGACAGGCCTGATTAACATCCCTATAATCGACGCACACTCGTATTGTCACTTGTTTCTTCATGACAGGAACAATATTAGAAACCAAATCGGTAAGAGGAACAGGGTAAATGAAACCAGCGTGCAAAAGTTTTTCAACTTCTATTTTAATAGCAACAACCTTCTTTGGATGAACAGGACAAAGGCACTGTCACACTGGTTTGACATCAGGATACATTTTGATTTCGTGTTCAACTATACTAGAGTCAATTATTGGCATCTTCGTGTATGACCATGCAAATATATCTTGAAATTCATGAAAGAGAGCATGGTAAATATCAAGTTCTGATGGAGAACAAGATTTGCCAACATGAATGTTTTCTACAATGTTAGGTTTGGTTGAAATATTGATAGAAATAGTTTCTTTGATATTTGACAGGTTTCACTAGGAATCTATGAAAACATAATTCGAAAGAAATCGACAACTGAAGGGTGATTAAGCTCATTTGAATAATCTTCTATGTGATCTGGAAGATGGGCATGATGATGATAATCTTCTCATGGTTCTCCTTCCATCATCATTGATTGGATGATTCCTTCATCAGTAGAAAATATACGTGAAAAAGGATTGGAGGAAGTACCATATTCTAATGAATGATCTACGCATACAACTGACGAAAATGGATTTGGATTTGCCGCACAAGCCAGAAAGATTGATTACTATGCTAGCTGAATAGGGCTTAGCGGCATGATTTCGTTGCGACTATCAACTTCAAAGTTATTATTAATCTTCTTTAAGTCATATGAAGTGGAAGATATCATGTTGCAAGTCTCAACTTTTGACACTTCTGCCAAGTTTGATGGTGATGGTAGTGAGAAAGTACCCATTAGGGAAGGATCTTTAAAGAGACCTACACCAATGTTTTAAAGAGATAATGAGGGTTCGTGTACCAATGGAATGCTTCCAGTAGCCCATGAACTAGAGCGAAGCAGGCGAGTTGGTCGATAATTGTGATTCCACCCTTATGAGGGAATGCAATCTTATGAAAGCATGTTGAAACCACAACAGCCATAGCATAAACCCACTGTCTTCCTAGTAAAATGTTGTAGTCAAGGGGTCCGTCAACAACCTCAACTTCAATATTGTTTTGCCTCCTAGTTCGATTTGCAAAATACTCAATATTCCACAAGGTGTATATGTGCATCCGTCAAAAGCTTTTAACATTGTTGGTGAACGTGAAAAAGGCGGTGAGCCAAGTGTTTGTTGGGTTGTGTTATATTCTTTCCACATAGTTAACAGGGGGTTTGAGGGGTACCCGTAACCCCACTTTATGGGGTCCGGGGGCAACGCCCCGGAAAAATTTTGGTTTTGGACCCTATGTTACGTTGGGCGGATCCACCTATGGTTTTGTGCATGATTTTCGCACATGTTTTTTGGACGCGATGGTTTTTGGTCCATGGTTTTGGATGTGATCGTTTTCGGTCCATGGTATTGGATGCTTCGGCATGTATAAATATGTATTGTAACATTGAAAGGAACATAATGAAAAATCAAGCTGGTAGTCCC
>APFE031092141.1:2803-73769 GCA_000404065.3 Pinus taeda | reverse complement strand
ATTAAACAAATGAAGTGATAAAGTAAGAATTCATGCTTGCCATGCTCTGCTTTTAAATTTGTTTAATTTCAATGTTTTCTACTGTCTAAAGAGAATTCAAATTCATTGTTTGCTCTCTTTAGCCTTCTCTCTTTCATTCCCGACCATTCACTTCAGTCAAAGACATCAGCACGGCCTCCTACCTCACCCCAAAGACTCCCCTACATAAATTGTGTCCCATCCCTGCAACCAAATTTGCCCTCTCCTCAACTTGCCACCAAAAACCCAAAAACCCTAAAATCAAATTCTTTTATCAGTTTACTAGCCTAATATCAGTGTTACTTTGTTTGGTCATCTCCCTAATTGAAAATTTTCCAAGAGAGACCGGAGAGAGCCTTCTCCTGCCTCGTAGGGCTAGCTACGAGGCTGAATGGTTTGATGTAGCTTTGAGATTTGCCTTTCTCAGCCTGAGGTGAAATTTAAAACGCTAACAGAGGCTTTTTTTAATTTTGGAAATCAATGCAAAGCCTGATTTGACCAATCTTCTTTCGAGTGGGAACCAAATTGGACACCCATTTGGAATATCTCAGAGGTACTATGATTTTTTCATCATACATTCTCTTTACCTCTTTTTCAACCACATGCATAAGCATTGGATTAATCCTCCTTAATTTTTGTTTAAAGGGTTTATGATCTTCTTTCAAGGGAATTTTATGTTGTATGATGCTAGTGTTAGAGGATTTTAGGTCCTCATAACTCCAGGAAAAAACATTCATGAATTCTTTGAACAATTTAATGTACTTCAACTTTTTAGCTGGGGGTAAGGATTTAGACAATTTTATCATTTTGGGTTGAAGTTTAGTCCTAATGTTATGTTCTTCAACACCAACTCCAGTGGGTTCAATTTTGGCCTTCTTCGCTACATCCTTGAAATCAATAAATATTCTAAAGGAACAAGCCCTCTAGGTAGGATCTTGTATTTCATTTGTAAAATATATGTTTCTTTTTTTTCTTCATCTATTTCATACAATTCTAATTTATTTACACTAGTACATACAATATATTCTATATCAAATTCTACATCTATATTAGTATCTTCAAATTTGTCTTTAGAATGCAAAAAGTTTTCAATCTGAGCATCATCTCCAAAAATCTGCCATAATCTAATGTTATTAGGGACAATAGGTCTATTCTTCACTTTGATAATATATGGACGAGTAGGATGAAATGGTAATTTACAAGTACTTCTTGAAACCACAAACAAACTATATTCAGTATAAGAATCCAGAAATTATATCACAACAGTTCTATAGGCTCTCATCCTAAGATGTTTTGCAGAGTATTTTTCTTTAATTTGTTTTATCACTAACTCAGAATCTCCATGAATGGCAATTCATTTAGCACCAAGTTTCTTCAAGCGTTGTAAACCTAAGATTAAGGCTTCGTACTCTGAAACATTATTAGAACACTGAAAATCTAATTTGTAGGAGTGACCTTCTGAGTGATGAGTATATGAATTAGAAACCCATACACGAACACCAACTCCTTTACTCACTGATCTATCAAAATCCAAATTCCACAAAACTTCGTCTGAGTTATCCTGCTTAGTGACTAATGTTTGACCATCAACATTGAGACAAAAATAAGTATTCTGGTTTTGAATTTGTTATTGTGTTCTTACATAATTGTAAAGGATAATTGAGTCCAACTTAGAATGAACAAAATATATAGGATAGTTATTAGGCCTATCCTGAGTGGTGACCATGAATTTCACGAGTTTCTCTCTATAGAGTATTTTGTTATGACCAAAGATAGGGATGGTTGCATAGGGCATATCCATCTGTAATATCCCTTAGAGTTTGTCCCCCCATGAACGGGAAAGAAACATTCCATATTTGGGTGGGATATTGGCGACAACTATATCCATAAGTACACTTTGGTAGGGATTTGGAATAAATTTACACTTAATATTTTATAAGTCCAAGGCACTTAACTTGACTAGAATCAAATTAATATAGGTCTTTATACCTTCTGGTAATATCTAATCCCAAATTCTCCATAATTACTTTTGTCATAACATTGTCGGAAGCCCCTAAATCAAGCATAGAATTGTGTAATATTTTATCATGAATAGTTAGACTAACATAAAAGGGAGGAACATATCCCTCTTGAAGTTTTCCATCGACTTCTGGGCCAAATAGTAATTTAGGTTGATCATCTGATACATTAATTGTATCAATACCTTCTCCCATGCTCAATGCTTTCATTACTTGGGGTCTATGGGTTGTTTTATTCATCATTTCTATCAAAGGAATAGGGATTTTGAGTTTTGCCAATTCATTTTCTATATTAAATGATGTCCATGTTTTGTTTGAATTGGCATATTCTTATTTATCATCCACATCATTTTGGGGTATATCTCTTGGTTTGCTGGTAGAAGGATCATTTGTTTGAATTGTTTTGGACGCAGTGTCAGGTTTTTTTTCTGGATTATAACATCAAGATTCTTTCTAGTAAGAATCTCAACATTCTTTTTGGCAAGTGTTTCAGCTAGTTTCTTTGGAGCAGTATCAGGTGTTTTTCTACACCTGAGGTTGTATTTTTTATGAAATTCCATAATGGCATTCTCAAATCCTTTCTTGTAATCCTCTGTTTCTTTAGGTTTTATTTCGTTTTGGGATAACAGGAAAAGGTCTCGATCTTCCTCAGTAAGAAAAATATAGTCATTATCATTTACTCCTAATAAATTTATTTGAGTATTCTTTGTATCATCAGCTACTTCATCCTCCTCATATGTATAATTTTCTTGGAAAAGAGGTATTACCTGCTGTTCTGGACCTTTTGGGTCCCTTTGTTTATTCAGGGGTTGATTTCTTCTATAGTTTGAATTTCTTATTTTCTTAGTTTTGTTTTCTATATGAGGACTCCTATCAGCTATATTGGTTTTGTCCATCATTCTCTCTATTGTTCTCACTAGACTACCTAATTTATAATTAATAGAAACAAAAGATGAAGGTTCCTCTTTTATTGTTACTCTTTTTTTCAGCCCTTAACTTACATTTAAGTGTGTTTTATGGCATCTCCTCTAAGGTTGAGGGATCTCTTTCTCTCAGTTGATTGGCCATATCAATGTTGAATCCTTCTAGGAAATGTATTAGGGACAAGCCCGAGGGTGGTTTAGTGGTAATGGGAATTGCATTGTAAACCCTATTGAATATGTCATAGTACTCTTCTACAATTTTATTTGGGGCTCTCTTAAGGTTTTTATAATCATTAAGGATTTGCAGAGGACTCTTTTTAATTTCCTACCTAGTTAGGAAAGATTGGTGAAAAACAACAAGGTCAGTTATACTACCTGCTGCTAGGTTTTTGAACCACTTTTTGACTTCTCCACCTAAGCTATGATCAAAGAGCCTTAGTTTTACATCATTCTTATCTACTTCATGTAGATTGAAAAAGTCATTCGTCCTATTTATGTGATGTTGTGCAATAATAACAATATTTCCATCAAATTGGGGAATCCTAGTTTTATAGTCTTGGGGCATTTGATTTAATTGAGCAGGTAAAACCAGAGGTGCATAATGAGAAGCCATGATATCTAGTCTTAAGGGAGGAGAAAATATAGGATTTGTGGGAATTAATTGAGTGACTACTTGTAATACTACTGGATGAGTAGTAGAAATGACAGAAGAGGTAATGCCAACTGATGTTGGATGAACTGATTGGGAGGATGAAGCAAATGCTGCAATAGTAAGAGTAGAGAGATAAAAAGACTATTGTATGTAATCTTGATGTACAACTTGATTAAGGGCTAAAAAATATCTTGCAACTTATCAAACTCCTGAAGGGCTTGCTGACCCAAATTAGGTTCAACAGATGGTCTTATTGGTATATATGGTTGAAGAATGGCTTCATCAACCATTGTCTAATCAACAAAAGATTCAGACTTAGTCCTGAAAAGACTTTGTTCAAAAGGCAAGTCAAACTGAATATCTTGAATAGTATCGAGGTTCTCAGGAAGAGAATTGGGCCTTGAAAGGGGGATATTTCTTCCCTGGCTTTCAACTAAACTTCGCATTCTGAGTATTCTTTCAGGATTGTCTAGAATTTCAGGTGGGTCTGGATCAAGATTGGCTCAAGTATAAATTCTTTTTGGAGACAGATATTTAAAAGTAAATAACAACCTCTAATCCTTTATTTCTAATGTCTTAATCATTAAATTTCTTGAAATAAGGATACAAAAACTAGGGAAAAAATTAAATGATGATGAAATAAAGAATTATTTTTAAGTTCCCAATATGGTCACTAGAATGTTAACACTCAATAATTTTCTGAGATTGTAGAAGAAAATCACTAAGGTAGCCACAAACCAACTTTAGAAGTTGGGATTTAGCCCTTCTAGCTTTAGAGAGGGATCTCTCTGTAAGATTCAGCTTTGTTTGATTGAATATTAGGCGAGTTATGAAGTTTGGGTGTTTGATTTGTATTTGAATGGTTGGTAGATAACTAGATTACCATTAGGCTATGGAGTTTGTTACATAAAATACAAATTAACAATAGTGTCTATAGATAGATCTCACAAGGCAAGATAGCCAAACCGACTAGATCTTTTAAAGTTTGTGAAATGCATAAGAAGAACATATTAAGGTTCACTTTTAAATATAGAGCATTTTTACCTAAATTCTACATTCAAAGATCAAAAGAAAACATATAAATTATGCGTAGCTAGGTGCAGAGTGTAGATTTAAACAAAGTCTACCCTTTAATTATCTATTGAATAATTCGGATTTAGAAAAAAAATATGTGCTATAAACAGAGATGTATAAACACATAAAACAAATAGATGTACTTCACTAACAACTTGACACATGAATCCTATGAAAGCACTTTTGTATTAGTTTGGAAAATATGTTGATGCTTTAGAAAAAGATATACGATAGTGTTTCTTCGTACAAAAACCAACCTGTACTACTTCAACAATTGAAGTACTTATAACTAATTTAAAAAATTTTCCTGTCATGATGACGAGGATGTATCTACAAAATAATAGGATTGAATTAAGCTAATTTATTACAATGAAATTAGGAAACTCAAATTGTTTGAAGTGGTGGCACTGCAATAAGGGAACAACTGGATCTCTGGCGTTGAATATTGTATGTTATGTAACGTTGAGTTGTGCCATAGAAATTACCTTTCACTCTAGTAACTCATAGATTTTATCTGAGCGTTGTTTTCTTGGGATATTCATCTTCAGTAACTTCTTGTACACTTCATCAACTTCAGTATACCTGGAAAATGTCAGCGAGTGATGAAAAAGTTTGGAATTGCATACTAAATGTCAAGAGCATATGATAGTTCTTCCAGGAACGCTTTCCCTGTCATGTTGATTCTTATGGCTATAACCTTTGAACTGTCTCTTGCCTTGTTCATAATCAACTCACTTTAATCTAGCCACATACTGAGCTTGTTGTTAATCACTAACAGGTTTGGCAGTCCTTTCTTGTAGAGAGGCTCCAACTTGGCAAAGAATCTATGTATACCTGTGTTCATGTTTTGACCCTTCTCTTCACGCTGTTTCATCAGGTTCCTTTTAGTCAGCACTTTCCTGACTTCCAAAATTGTTTCAATCCTATCTTCAATTTCTAATTCTTCCAATTCTTGATTGTTTTTGGAACTTAGAAATTTGATAAGCTCAGTGGCCCCATTTGGTTTATCTCCTAGCTACTTTACGACCTGCTCAATGGCTTCATTCAACCTTTCAATAAGCTCCTATTGTTCAAAAATCATTTGGATTGAAGGCCAAATTTCACCCACGTTTTCATTAATCCTTTTCAAAATATTTTCCTTTACCTGTGCCAATGTATTTCCCATAGCACAATATTTTTCCTTTCCCTATAATATTTGGGACAATGTCTGGGACTCCTGTGTTTCTGTCAAGTAGGCATTTTCAAACCTTGTACTCTGCTCCTATAAAACCTTTATCTCTAGCTTCAATTTATTTAACTCTTCTTCCTATATTGGAATATTTTCCATATATTGAGCTAATTTAATTGAGTCATCAACAACTGATGTGGGTAGAATTGTTGAAGATGATGTTCCTGCTATAGTGGTTGTTGTAGGGACACCTGTTTGTAGTAGAGATGCAATAGGAGATGCATCGAGAGGAACAACTGGAAGTTGTGAATTTTGTTCCTTTTCCTTTATTAGCTTGTCCATTTCTTCTTCCATTGCTTTGATATAGGCACCTTGCTCCACTAGAAGCTTTAACATCTCGTCCTATTGTAGCTCTATCTCTCCAAGTTCCTTGGCCTGTGGGTCTTTTATTGTTGGTAGCCTCAATTGCTTCTTTAATGCTGCAATGTCATCATTATTCTTTCTGATTATGTCCTCTGTAGATTTTTAATTTTCTCGATCAAGGCCGACTTTGACCACCATTTCCTCCAAGTATTTGATTCTGGTATCTTTGGCAAGTGAGGATATTTTCTCCAATTTGAGATGAGACTACACATTATTTAGAGTAAGTTGTAGTTTTGAGGCAGTGATAGCAGTCTGTGTGAAAGTATAATACACCATCTCTCCTTCCTGCCTATGCATATCTATTTAATCCAAAGGATGGAAATCCTTTGCCACAAATTCAAAAGTGGTATGTTTGAAATTTGTTGCTGACTTTGGTTGAGAGACTTGGGCTTGCAAGAAATCCATATGTATTCTTCCCTTCTCTATATCATATGATGATATGAGTTTGTGTTGAATGGAGGAGGATTGCTTTCTAAACTGAGATGATATAACATGAATGGCCTCATTCCTCTGCTTAATGTCTTTGTATCTCTGAAAAATGTCCAACTGTCTTTGCTCTATAGATGTTTCTGGTGTTTGAGGGAAAATAGCTAGAATATATTTAGTGATTGAGGAAGATGATGGAGATTTTGTAGTACCACTGTCCAACTTGAAAGTCTTTAAACCCGAGAGCACAATAGTGCCTTGTGTGTCCTCCAGTGATGGAAATTATATTTTAGAACCAGAGCCTGCTTTAAGCTTCTTGGTATATATTTTAAATTCTTTAGCTAAGACTTTGGTGACTAGAGAATCATCCTCTCTTTCTCTCTTATATATTTTCTCTTTGGGTATGGGAGTCTCTAATGTTGTCCTGGAAAGTACCTACTCCACAGCCTCCTGCAATGTATTTTCCACCCAAGTGTGCTAGTTCATATATTTTTCTATTTCAGGCCTCTGATTGTGCACATATGGTGTATTTTTTGTTCCACAACCAACTTGAACATTACATCAAAGGGGTCATAGGACCAAGTGAAACTGAGAGGAAAGTTTAGTTGTTTCAGCAGTAGGTCTTCTTCCTCTCCTGTTGCTCTACTGTTGTAGATGAAGGGTCATACTTGTGTCTTGATTCAGAACCGTGTTTTTTTCTTGGCTACTAGGAAATGGATGTTATCAGAATGAACTATTTGCTTGATACATTCCAAGGTAAATATCTTCATTGGAAAATATTTGGGCAGTTTGTATGGTGGCAGGTTTGAACCATACACTCTAATCTCTGTGAATGATTTGTAAAGGTACCAATCCCCTATTTTGACATGTTCACTGAGCTACAAAACCTGTTGGATTCCTTCATAGATCCTTGGAACTTGTTGGCCACTTAACAAACAAGTGCATGGATATTTAAATTGGTCTATGAACTTTGAAAAGCTATATTCCTATGATTATTTATTTTATTTTATTTTATTTTTTATTTTTTATTTTTAATTAATTAATTAATTTATTTCTGACTAAGGAAGTCCAAAAAACAATTAATTTTGGTTCTCCTTGTTGATCAAGTTTACGCACTGAGAATGGAAACTTATCTGTTTAGAAAAACATAAACATATACATAAGAATTGATGAATATCTGAACATTCCTTTAGTTAAAAACTGAAGGAATTGTTCATGAATTACATTTGATAAGAAGTGACCATAGTCAAAGGTGACTGATGGTCCTTCTTCTGAAGAAATGGTGGACATGAAGCCTAGAATAGGCTCATCTACCCAATTAGCTAAATAGTAACCAAGAATGGAAGACAAAACAAAAATAATTTGTCTTGTGCTTTGAGGGAACATAGAAGAGGGATATGGGAGATTTCTCTTAGGGAGTTGAGAGTCTTCAGGGAGGAAGATTTCAAAGATGGTAGCTCTCTGGGGGAAGTTAACTTCTGGTAAATTTATTTGAGAGATTCAATGGAGAAAAGGGAGAGAGAATCACAGTGGGGAACCTACAAAATTTGATTAATGCTGTTAGTTGTGATGGTGAAAATAATTTCACGATTTGGGGAGACAAATTCCCTCTTGCTTACAAGGTAAGAGGCTTGGCATCTTTGGAAGAAATCTAGAAAATTATTGGATTGGGGAACAAAAAATAGAGGGAGTCTAGATTACCAAAGGTGTATCTCATCAGATTGTTCAAGGAAATTATCTGAAACCAATAGTGTAATTCAAACAAGTCGAATTCACACTGTGTTTCAGGGATTTTGTAATCTATGTATATGAGTGGGGTATGGTCTAAGTTGATAGGGTGAGTAAGCATTGGATTGATTACGGGGGTAGTGTTAGGTGCCATTGTGGTTGCAGAATGGAGAATTGAAGACTGTAACCGTAGGAAAATGTTGTGTGTCCAATAATGGTGGGAATTCAGAGTGGAAGAGCTCTGTCAAATTATGAATGATTGAAACAGAAATTTTGTGGAAAAATTAGAGCACAGAGGGGTGGGAGCACTATTGAATGAGCAAGGAAAGAAAGGTGTAAATGCAGTAATGAATCTCATATTTATTTTTTGTGAACTGGATTTAATTTTTGGATTAACGATTTTTTAGGGAATTCATTCATGTAATGGCGTGCGCAAATGGATAGGGATTTGTGGAAGTTTCCGTTAGCCTCCTGCTACAGCAGGTTACTCATATTTCATGATTGACATTTTTACATGCCAAATATGTCATATTTTTCCTACTGCAATGTTCCATATTTGCTACTCAGGCCAAAGAAAGATGCCTTGAAGATGTGCTAGTCAAAGTTCATCTGCTGCACTCCAATATTGAAGAGTTATTCCATTTTTGTACAAGCCTCAGTCAAAGGGAGGTCCAAACAGCTTAATCTTGGTCTCCCTAGGTTTCAATTTCCTGTTGTAGAATATAGAGAATCAACAATCTGTCCAAACAGCTTAATCTTGGCAGATTATAGATAGGAAGAGAATCAAAGGAGCCCAAACTACTTAAATTGGGCCCTTGGAAGACATAAGGGTAGATTTAGATAGGAGGGCAATCAAAAGAAAAAAGGACAATCAGGGTTTGCTAATTCAAATTCACCCAATTCAAGTGAAGAAAAAATGTTAGGATTATTAAGCTGGGTAGGTAGTGTGAGGTTGCAGAAGTAAAGATGCTATTACCATTTGGCTTATCAAAAAAGGCTCATCTCATGGGTAAGTTGGCACCTTGGCAGTTGATTAGCAGTACAACAAGGAAGCATGACTAATTTCCACTTTCATTCCCCCAAAAATCATTTAACTAACATCCCCCTAAAAGACCTTGGGATCTCCCTAAGTAGTCCGACCTCACTCCATTTCTTCCTAAAGCCAAGTTGACAGCTGAGTTGACTTAGTGAAAAGAAGCCACATTTCTTGTGTAAAAATTAATCTTTGTAAAATCCATTCATTTCCTTATGCTTGAGTTTCTAATCCATAATCTTAGCATGCACACATCCCTTGACATTTCTTAGAACTCATATTAACATCTAATCCTATTATATAGCTCCCTAAACCATGTTTCCCTACCTCTACTCTGAAAAGAGACTATATAAAAACCCCAATAAATACTAAATATCCCACCCCTTGGAAATTATAGCCAAATAGATTAAAGTCGGGAAACATTGGGTCCACTTGGGACCCACTGTTAACCCCTCCACGTTCACTCGGGATTTATTCAACTCCTGGTTGAATAAATAACCTTATTAAACCCTTTCCCGCTTTCCGTTTCTGGGGTTTATCAATATCCGATTGATAAATAGCCAAACCCGTTATTATTTTAAACTTTAACCTAAAGTTTAAACCCACCCGCGGCCGCGATTATTTCATAGGTTAACGCGTGTGCATTTGTTCTAAACCTCGATAATATTCCCCTCCTGACTACCGTCTGATCGCCTCCCCCAGATCCTATGGCTATTATGCATATCGGGTGCCCTTTTATGGTGGTGCGTTAGCACCCGATGTCCGACGGTTTTACCGTCGTACACCAGTACAGCTGGCGGCATCTGATTGCATTGGGCCTCCCCTGACAAATACCGCCTCCGTACTAAAGGCGGTCCGATGCAATCCAAAACCGCCCTTCCCCCCCCCGTGATATCAGCGCCGCATCACCCTGCCACGTTGCCTCCACCTCACCCCTTCCTACCTGCGCCTTGCTGACATAACCTGCCACCGTACTGTACTTGTGCCATGTCACCAGCTGACGTCATCAACCTGCCACGGTGTCGACTGCCACATCATCACCCATGTCAGCTGCCACGTCATCTTCCGTACCCACTACCCGACAAAAAATATGTCATGATGACATCATCCTGGGAAAATGCCAAAAACCCCAAAAAGCGCCAAAGTTCTGGAAAGTTGGGTTAAAAGTCGTGAAAAAGACTATTTTAGTTCATTTCTATTTTTCACTGTGAAAGCAACGTGCATGCGGTTTTCCGTTATTTCACACTCCCGAGACATCAGCGGCCAGCCAACCTGCAAATTTGGCACCATGGTTCGTCTCAGCAGCTCAATTTCTACCTGTCAAGTGCCTTCGGCATCCTCATAACAGGTATTTACCTGATTTTTACCCAAAACCCTATTTTCATGCTTCTCTGTTCAAAATTCTGAAAAGAACTCGCTTTTGGATTTTGAGACTACTCCCACCAATCACCCATTGCCCTGCACCTATCACTTGAGCTCGTCATTCTCTCTAGACTTACAGTATGAGCTAACTCCTGCGAAAAGGTTATTCCTCTGCTCTATTTGTTTATGGTCGCCCGCGAAATACTGAAATCTCTGTGTTATTCAGCCAAGCTGCCCAAGTATACTATTTTTCATTGATTCTATCCTTTTTTCCTAAAAGAAAAACCTTAATTTCCTGTCCCATCTGCAAGTTGGTGCCCCTAGGTGAAATACGGTGCCCATCCTCTCAACATTGTGTCGAGTGCCGCTGAACCTCTAATTTCGACCCATTCTTGTTAAAGCATCTGGCTGGAGTGCTGCCACTTTTCTGCGTACCAGGAACTTTATGCGGTGAGCCCCATTTAAATAAAAAATCAGTGGTTGCACCCATTATAGTGTCTATAGAGCCTCAAATCTCTACCTCTTGTTGCTATTTCGCCTCTATTCCATTCAATCAAAGACAATACAAGACATGGAAGCCCCAGTTGCCCTGAACATTGCTCCTCTGAATGCCCCACATATGGACTTGGAGTGGATACCTCTAGCCGATAGAGACTTCTAGATTGAGGACATGAGGGGCCTTGTTTCTCACCTTCAAACTATCTGCCAATTCAAAAACAGTTATAAAAATAATACTGATCTCCTGGGAATTTGGCAATCTAGTATGCCTATCTACTGCCTCCCACAAGTCAATGTGCTACCTGATTTTGTCAATCTCTGTCATTCACGCTATGAACCCACTCTGAGAGAAATCCTCAGCCCAGATGGGTCTGTGTTGTTTTATATCACCCCTCAATCCATCAATCAAATGCTGAATTATGAGCCTCCTCAGCCCTTAGTTCCTCTCACCCTGAAACATCTGATTGACAGCAGTATGAGGCTTTCTAAGGCAGAGATATTAAGAGTTAATCAGCTATTCATGATACCACAATATCAGATTGATCATCCTCCACCGTATCATCAGGCCTCATTCAATGAAATAGGTAGGCTCATGGTGGATATGATTTCCTACATCTTAGGGTGTAAGACAAGAGAGTTTGTAGATGAGACAGTGTTCCAGCTATTAGCAATATTTACCCCCTGGCAGCCCCCTGCTGTCATGTATGACTATGCCACGTTCATAGCCAAAAAAATACATGAGCAATTCATGATGATGGACAGGGAAAGAGTTTTCAAATACACCTCTTACATTTACCATCTGCCGCTCTACTATCACCCTGATAGTTTCAAAATCCCTCTCATGAAACTTGATTCAAGAGGAGAGAGGAGATCTGTAATCTTCCGGACTTCAGTTTTTCATAGAGTTCACTGTTCTCCCTATACATATTGTGAATTCATTGACCTCTTTATCTACCCAGCTACTTGTTTATTAATGGAGACTCCTCCTCCCAGACTTACTGCTGAAATGCAAAGAATTTTGCATCTTTCCAAAGACTACAGCATTGGGGATTGGTACTTTTACCAAAACCATACAGTAATTAGAATTTATGGGAGTGAGTTATCTCCCTATAAGCTGCCAAGGTATGTTCCCATGAGGCTCTTTGCCTTAGAATACTTCAGACAATTCAGTCATGCAGACCTAGTTCACTTCCATGGCAAAAACAAGAAGGCACAGTTGAAAATCAGACATCAACTAGGTCCTTTTGTTTTCAACAAAAGGGAAGAAGCCTGGAAGGATGCAGATAAGATGTTGAGAGAGGAAATGTTGTTAAAACAAAGCTTTTACTGGGCACCATATGACCCCGAACACTTCATAAGTTTTAGGAGAGTCAAACAAAAGCTTTCAGGGTATGTGCACCAGCCAATCCCTCACATTGAGCAACATGCTAATTTACCAGAATGGGTAGAAGGTTCTTTAGATGATGAACAAATTTCTGAAGAAGAAAAATTATAGAAATACATGAAACAAGCTGAGAAAGGAATTGACCTGGAATATGTTGCATAGGTCACCTTCATACAGCCACAACCAGTGGGAGCAAGCACTTCAACTGCCACCTCACCGCAGCCAGTTAGGGGAGCCATATCGTCGGAAGAAAAGGACAAAGAAATAGAGCATTCTAAGCAACAAAATACAATGGAGGAGCAGCCTTCTCTAAATCTAGAGAAAAGCCAAGAACAAAGTCCCTCAACGCAAACAAAAGCACCTGAAGTTCCTGTGCTGCCAACTCCTCAACACGAGGAAAGAGGTAAGAAGAGGGACCAAGCAGAGAGTACACCTACAGGTACATCAACCGACCAGCAAGGAGAGAAAAGACAAAGGTTAAATCCCTATGCTGAGGAAGAGATTACAGAAGAAAATCTTGAAAACTTAAGAGGTGAGGGGCCTTCAGGGCAGTAGATCCCTCCTATTTTGGAGACATCGGCCAGCTCCTTCCAACAGGTACATGATAGACAACCAGGTGGGGAGGTTTCATCCTCCAAACAACAAGCGCAAAAGGGCTCAGACATTAAAAGGGCATTTACTGAAATCAAAGCTAGGAACGAACCAATATGATTCCAGCTGTATAATCAATTGCTAAGAATGGCCTCAACAAATCAACAGAGGCTGATGGCAGCCTATGACATAGAAGTAGGCAAAATGACTTTAACTCACTTCAGACCAACCATGCAGCAACCACAATCAGCTGCAGACTACATAAGAACCAATCTGGAAGTCCTTTCCAAGGACATACATCCAATAGACCAGATTGAGCTACATAAGCAGATAGGAGAAATGGTGTACTCAACCCTGGCAGATAAGGCTCTACTGGCTCATAGATTATAGAACTCCTTGTACAATACCTCTGCTCAGTTAGAGCTAGAAAAGGCCTCATCATTGGCCAAAGATAACAGGATAAAATCCCTTGAGGAAATCATAATAGAGATGGGACATGATCCCAAAGTCCCCAAGGGAACACAAGCCTTGATCAGGAAGAAAGAGGAGGATATAGCAGCCCTCAGAAAACAAATGAAATTGTTGCCAACCCTACATCCTCAGACTACAGAAGTAGCATAGCAGAAAGAAATGGAGGATGCGTACACCCTGCTTCTGAAAATGGATCAGAGAATACTGGACACGGAGAAAGCACTAGAAGAAGCTTTACAAGGAAAGCAGCCTGAGTTGGCCTCACGACCTCCTCTATTGGTTCCAACAATCTCGGTTCCTCCTCCAGCAGTTACTACAACAGCACCTCCACCAGCTTCAACTTCAGCAACAGATGTTTCAACCAGAACAACAACCACATCAGCAACCACAGCAGCAGCAGCACAAGAGGCCAATCTAGGCATGGAGGCCATGATGAAAGAGATTAAGGCCCTCAAATTACAAATGACTGAAATGAAGGAAACTAAAGAAAAGCTAGCTAAGATTGAAGTCAGCTATGATAAATCAAAGATTTCAGTTGCTGAGAAAACCAGGGAAATAAAGGCCCTTGAAAATAAGATAAAGGCCTTGGAGAAAGACCTCACTCTCCATACAATCTTGACTCAAATCAAAAAAAATTTGTGGGATAATATTGGAAAAGCTCTTGTTGATCAATGGACAGGGATTCAAACCATTTTTGACCAGATAGATTTGATGGTAATAGCTCAATACGAGACTCAAAAGGCCAGGGCATTATTAGCAGACAAGCCTGAGTTGGCTAATAAATTGATTCACTTTTGAAATACTCGTACTGGTGACCAGTTGATAGCATTGAACATTCAGAACAGAACATAGACTATTGTGAGAGTCAAGAAGGTGCTAACCATGAGGAATTTTGTCCAGACCATAGAAAGAAAGTGCCAAGAGATGCAAACAGAAGTACAGGCCTTTAGACAAAGAATGGAAGATCTACAGAGTAGAGGTTTACCCAGCCTGGTCACCAGCACAGGAAAGCTGTTAAAGCAAGAGCATTATGCATACAGGCTACATACTTATGTACAAAATTAGATCACTACCTCATCAAGCAACACAGAAGAAGCAATCCCTCCCACAGGGCAGACTTTGTATAATAAACTGGAAGATCTATTTTACATTGAACATGAAATAAAACATCTCTTTCCAGTATGGCCGACTTATTATACATATATAGAAGCTGATGAAATATTGTTCAAATTAAGAAAACATCAGTTACCACCAGAAGAATGGTGGCAAAAATTGCTTCAGATTTTAAAGTAATTTTGATTCTCTTCATTTTTTTTGCCTGCATGAGAAAACTTCATTATAAAAGCTCTACCAACTAGAAATTTAAAACCAGCAACGGATGAAATTAGCGCTAAAAAGCATTCAAACTTAGCTAAATAGGTGGCAGGTGACAACACGCCCAGAACAGCTCATCAGCACAGCAGTTATCAACCGACTTTCTCAGTCCAGGAGTCAACAACAATCAGGACACCTACAGCGGCTAATTAAACGCATTTACTTTCTCGATTATCGTTGTGCAATTTTTCTTCATAATAGTTATTGATTATGTCAGAGTAGATGGGCATAGTTAATTCCTGATATTTCCTTATGAGATATTTTGTAAATAACTCCTATATATGCTACTGTGGCAGAAGTATTGGGGGTTGGTCTGAAGATTTTTGGTATGTTGGTTGTTTGAATTTCTCCAAGAGAGACTCACTTTGTATACCTGATGATTTCTATAATCAAAGATTGCTGAAAGCTTGGAGAATGAACTGTTTGATGCACTGCTAATGGTTATGAAGAGTGAATGATGGAATTCTTGTGCTGTTTATGAAACAATAAGTTATTCTCATCTCTGTAATTTCAATTTCATATATGCTCAAGTCACGGAACAAAAGTTTGGTTTAGGATTTGCTTTGCTGCACTCTACGCTCAGTTTCTGTGCCTTCTTAATGTTTTCCTCTTGATTTAGTCATAAATATGAATTCCTCATGGCTCATATTTACTCTAATTCACTTATGAATGACTATTATTTAAGAATTCTTAGCTGCTCTTAAGTATGGCTCTTCATATTCCCTTTGCTAAACTGATTGAGAGATTCTTTGTTGCCTCTCATTCCTTAGCCCTCACCCATCTCCATTAAGCTTGGATATTGTTTCATGAACAACCTTGCTCCTCCTTTCCCTTGTGACCAAGAAAATGCACCATTAGTTGCACTCCATGACTCCATGCCCAATGGTTCAAAACTTATCTTGCTATACCTTGCCTCTTTTCTTGAAGATATCTTCCCTTCACCCAAGCCTCCCTTCCACCCAAAATCAAAACCCCTGAACCCAATAGCTAGCCTAAAATCATTATCAAACAAAGCTAAATCATTAAGAGAGAGCCCTCTCTGATTGTAGGTGGGCTAGAACCTGCAATCCAAAGATTGGTTTGTGGTTACCTTGGCCGTATCCCTTCAGGAACTTAGGGAAAACCTGAGTGATAACATAATGGCGACTCCACTGGGAATATTCCTCAAATAATCACACAAATCAAGTTGGAAAGCTCCACTGGGACAGCGATAGGCCTCCCTAGCCTAAAAATCCTCAAGATATTCCCAAAAGAAACAATATACAAGTTCTCTGAGAAAAGTGCTCCTTTCTTTAGGAATTTTCAAGTTTATTTATGATCCTTGATGGTGGATAGAGGTCAGGCTCTTCAAAGTTAAGACATCCACCTGGCGACTCCACTTCATTTTTAATCAAGGCTCCGCTGGAGGAAGGAACCAATTCCAAAACCTAAATAGTCCATGTTCCAAAGTGCTAACAATCAAACAGGATGACCAGGTCCGTAGAAAATCTTTCATTTCATGAAGCTTTAGATGGATTCAGGGAAAGTTTATCAGAGTTTGAGCTTGATGAAGAATTTCTAAGGTTGGTGTTGTTAAAAACAAAAGGAAGCCAGGATAATCTTTTTCTTGATTTGGTGATTGAAAGATATGAAAATGAAATTGAATTATTGCAATCTCAGATCCAGTCATATAATTTTAGTGATCCAATTTTTTTTTTTCAAGATCTTCCTTCCCCAAGTCATGAGAAAATGGGATTACCGTTCGACTTACAGTTTTGGCATAACTATGACTTCAAGGAAAGAACTGAAGGAATAATGACAGGGTTGGTTATTTTGGATGCAGTGGTTCCATCAAATCAAGAAGGCCTACAAGAAACTATCCCACATGATATGTTTATTGATCCTATAACAGACTACATGGAGCTTCTCCTCAACTCAAAATCTTTAACATACTTTCTCTGTAAGGACCAGACACACCAACAATGGCCTTTCTATATCCTAATTTTGGTTATGGGGACACATGACCAAAAAATGATTTCAGCTTCTGTAACAATCAGTCAGCCAGTTCAGTTCTCTCTACAGTTGCTTAAATGGCTGCATTGGCTGTTTCATTTTACCTAATCAGCAAGGGAAGTACTGATTAGAGTAGGTAGGTAGGATTTCATTTTTTTGTTTGGACAACAACCCTACTGTAGTTAAAGCCCGAAGTGAAGACCCTAAGCTCTTCAAGTCTGTTGTCATGTTCATAAATAAACTAAGCCATCAAAGGGAAGGTTCAGAATACAATAACAATAGAGCATCAAGGCAATATGACCTGCTGTTCTTGGCTTTTCACAAGGAGAAGCCATCCCCAAGTGGAGCCACTATTAGCCTCCTGCTACAGCAGGTTACTCATCTTTCATGATTGACATTTTTACATGCCAAATATGTCATATTTTTCCTACTGCAATGTTCCATATTTGCTACTCAAGCCAAAGAAAGATGCCATGAAAATGTGCTAGTCAAAGTTCATCTGCTGCACTCCAATCTTGAAGCGTTATTCCATTTTTGTACAAGCCTCAGTCAAAGGGAGGACCAAACAGCTTAATCTTGGTCTCCCTAGGTTTCAATTTCCTGTTGTAGAATATAGAGAATCAACAATTTGTCCAAACAGCTTAATCTTGGCAGATTATAGATAGGAAGAGAATCAAAGGAGCCCAAACTGCTTAAACTGGGCCCTTGGAAGACATAAGGGTAGATTTAGATAGGAGGGCAGTCAAAAGAAAAAAGGACAATCAGGGTTTGCTAATTCAAATGCACCCAATTCAAGTGAAGAAAAAATGTTAGGATTATTAAGCTGGGTAGGTAGTGTGAGGTTGCAGAAGTAAAGATGCTATTACCATTTGGCTTATCAAAAAAGGCTCATCTCATGGGTAAGTTGGCACCTTGGCAGTTGATTGGCAGTACAACAAGGAAGCATGACTAATTTCCACTTTCATTCCCCCAAAAATCATTTAACTAACATCCCCCTAAAAGACCTTGGGATCTCCCTAAGCAGTCCAACCTCACTTCATTTCTTCCTAAAGCCAAGTTGACAGCTGAGTTGACTTAGTGAAAAGAAGCCACATTTCTTGTGTAAAAATTAATCTTTGTAAAATCCATTCATTTCCTTATGCTTGAGTTTCTAATCCATAATCTTAGCATGCACACATCCCTTGTCATTTCTTAGAACTCATATTAACATCTAATCCTATTATATAGCTCCCTAAACCATGTTTCCCTACCCGTACTCTGAAAAGATACTATATAAAAACCCCAATAAATACTAAATATCCCACCCCTTGGCAATTATAGCCAAATAGATTAAAGTCGGGAAACATTGGGTCCACTTGGGACCCACTGTTAACCCATCCGCGTTCACTCAGGATTTATTCAACTCCTGGTTGAATAAATAACCATATTAAACCCTCTCCCGCTTTCCGTTTTTGGGGTTTATCAATATCCGATTGATAAATAGCCAAACCCGTTATTATTTTAAACTTTAACCTAAAGTTTAAACCCACCCGCGGCCGCGATTATTTCATAGGTTAACGAGCACGCTTTTTTTCTAAACCTCGATCATCTTCCCCTCCCGACTACTATCTGATCACCTCCCCTAGATCCTATGGCTATTACGCATATCGGGCACCCTTTTATGGTGGTGCGTTAGCACCCGATGTCCAACCGTTTTACCGTCGTACACCGGGACAGCTGGCGGCATCTGATTGCATTGGGCCGCCCCTGACAAATGCCGCCTCCGTACCAAAGGCGGTCTGATGCAATCCAAAACCGCCCTTCCCCCCCGCGTGATATCATCGCCACATCACCCTGCCACATTGCCTCCACCTCACCCCTTCCTGCCTGTGCCTTGCTGACATATCTTGCCACCGTACTGTACTTGTGCCATGTCACCAGCTAACGTCATCAACCTGCCACGGTGTCCACTACCACGTCATCACCCACGTCAGCTGCCACGCCATCTTCCGTACCCACTACCCGACAAAAATATGTCATGATGACGTCATCCTAGGAAAATGCCAAAAACCCCAAAAAGCGCCAAAGTTATGGAAAGTTGGGTTAAAAGTCGTGAAAAAGACTATTTTAGTTCATTTCTATTTTTCACTGTGAAAGCAACGTGCATGTGGTTTTCCGTTATTTCACACTCCCGAGACATTAGCAGCCAACCAACCTGCAAATTTGGCACCGTGGTTCGTCTCAGCAGCTCAATTTCTACCTGTCAAGTGCCTTCGACGTCCTCATAACACGTATTTACCCGATTTTTACCCAAAACCCTATTTTCATGCTTCTCTGTTCAAAATTCCGAAAAGAACTCGCTTTTGGCTTTTGAGACTACTCCTACCAATCACCCATTGCCCTGCACCTATCACTTGAGCTTGTCATTCTCTCTAGACTTACAGTCTGAGCTAACTCCTTCTGCGAAAAGCTTATTCCTCTGCTGTGTTTGTTCATGGTCGCCCGTGAAATACTGAAATCTCTATGTTATTCAGCCAAGCTGCCCAAGTATACTATTTTTCATTGATTCTAGCCTTTGTTCCTAAAAGAAAAACCTTAATTTCCTGTCCCATCTGTAAGCTGGTGCCCCCTAGGTGAAATACGGTGCCCATCCTCTCAGCATTGTGTCGAGTGCCACTGAACCTCTAATTTCGACCCATTCTTGTTAAAGCATCTGGCTAGAGTGCTGCCACTTTTCTGCGTACCAGGAACTTTATGCGGTGAGCCCCATTTAAATAACAAATTAGTGGTTGCACCCGTCATAGTGTCTATAGAGCCTCAAATCTCTGCCTCCTGTTGCTATTTCGCCTCTATTGCATTCAATCAAGACAATACAAGACATGGAGGCCCCAGTTTCCCTGAACATTGCTCCTCTGAATGCCCCACATATGGACTTGGAGTGGATACCTCTAGCCAATAGAGACTTCCAGATTGAGGACATGAGGGGCCTTGTTTCTCACCTTCAAACTGTCTGCCAATTCAAAAACAGTTATAAAAATAGAGCTAGAAAAGGCCTCATCATTGGCCAAAGATAACAGGATAAAATCCCTTGAGGAAATCATAATAGATATGGGACATGATCCCAAAGACCCCAAGGGAACACAAGCCTTGATCAGGAAGAAAGAGGAGGATATAGCAGCCCTTAGAAAACAAATGAAATTGTTGCCAACCCTACATCCTCAGAATACAGAAGTAGCACAGTAGAAAGAAATGGAGGATGTGTACACCCTGCTTATGAAAATGAATCAGAGAATACTGGACACGGAGAAAGCACTAGAAGAAGCTTTACAAGGAAAGCAGCCTAAGTTGGCCTCACGACCTCCTCTATTGGTTCCAACAATCTCGGTTCCTCCTCCAGCAGTTACTACTACAGCACCTCCACCAACTTCAACTTCAGCAACAGATGTTTCAATCACAGCAGCAACCACATCAGCAACCACAGCAGCAGTAGCACAAGAGGCCAATCTGGGCATGGAGGCCATGATGAAAGAGATTAAGGCCCTCGAATTACAAATGACTGAAATGAAGGAAACTAAAGAAAATCTAGCTAAGATTGAAGTCAGCTACGATAAATCAAAGATTTCAGTTGCTGAGAAAACCAGGGAAATAAAGGCCCTTGAAAATAAGATAAAGGCCTTGGAGAAAGACCTCACTCTCCATACAACCCTGAGATAATATTGGCAAAGCTTTTGTTGATCAATGGACAGGGATTCAAACCATTTTTGACCAGATATATTTGATGGCAATAACTCAGTACGAGACTCAAAAGGCCAGGGAAATATTAGCTGACAAGCCTAAGTTGGCTAATAAATTGATTCACTTTTTAAATACTCGTACTGGTGACCAGTTGATAGCATTGAACATTCAGAACAGAACAAAGACTATTGTGAGAGTCAAGAAGGTGCTAACCATGAGGAATTTTGTCCAGACCATAGAAAGAAAGTTCCAAGAGATGCAAACAGAAGTACAGGCCTTCAGAAAAAGAATGGCAGATCTACAGAGCAGAGGTTTACCCAGCCTGGTCACCAGCACAGGAAAGTTGTTAAAGCAAGAGTAGTATGCATACAAGCTACATACTTATGTACAAAATCAGATCACTACCTCATCAAGCAACACAGAAGAAGAAATCCCTCCCACAGGACAAACTTTGTATAATAAACTGGAAGATCTATTTTACATTGAACATGAAATAAAACATCTCTTTCCAGTATGGCCGACTTATTATACATATACAGAAGCTGATGAAATATTGTTCAAATTAAGAAAACATCAGTTACCACCAGAAGAATGGTGGCAAAGCTTGCTTCAGATTTTAAAGTAATTTTGATTCTCTTCATTTTTTTTGCCTGCATGAGCAAAGTTCATTATACAAGCTCTACCAACAGGAAATTCAAAACCAGCAACGGATGAAATTAGCGCTAAAAAGCATTCAAACCAGCTAAACAGGTGGCAGGTGACAGCACGCCTAGAACAACTCATCAGCACAACGGTCATCAACCAACTTTCTCAGTCCAGGAGTCAACGACAATCAGGACACCTACAATGGCTAATTAAACGCATTTACTTTCTCGGTTATCGTTGTGCAATTTTTCTTCATAATAGTTATTGATTATGTCAGAGTAGATGGGCGCAGTTAAGTCCTGATATTTCCTTATGAGATATTTTGTAAATAACTCCTATATATATTGTTGTGGCAGAAGTATTGGGGGTTGGTCGGAAGATTTTTGGTTTGTTGGTTGTTTGAATTGCTCCAAGAGAGACTCACTTTGTATACCTTATGATTTCTATAATCAAATATTGCTGAAAGCTTGGAGAATGAACTGTTTGATGCACTACTAATGGTTATGAAGAGTGAACGATGGAATTCTTGTGCTATTTATGAAACAATAAGTTATTCTCATCTCTGTAATTTCAATTTCATATATGCTCAAGTCAAGGAACAAAAGTTTGGTTTAGAATTTGCTTTGCTGCACTCTACGCTCAGTTTTTGTGCCTTCTTAATGTTTTCCTCTTGATTTAGTCATAAATATGAATTCCTCATGGCTCATATTTACTCTAATTCACTTATGAATGACTATTATTTAAGAATTCTTAGCTGCTCTTAAGTATGGCTCTTTCGTATTCCCTTTGCTAAAGTGATTGAGAGATTCTTTGTTGCCTCTCATTCCTTAGCCCTCACCCATCTCCATTCAGCTTGGATATTGTTTCACGAATAGCTACCTTGCTCCTCCTTTCCCTTGTGACCAAGAAAACACACCATTAGTTGCACTCCATGACTCCATGCCCAATGGTTCGAAACTTATCTTGCTATACCTTGCCTCTTTTCTTGAAGATATCTTCCCTTCACCCAAGCCTCCCTTCCACCCAAAATCAAAACCCCTGAACCCAATAGCTAGCCTAAAATCATTATCAAACAAAGCTAAATCATTAAGAGAGAGCCCTCTTTGATTGCAAGTGGGCTAGAACCTGCAATCCAAAGATTGGTTTGTGGTTACCTCGGTCGTATCCCTTCAGGAGCTTAGGGACAACCTAAGTGATAACAGTTTCAATGGTCTCAGATGTGGAAGGTGAGGGTTGGTGGATGAGTGGAGCGGGACTATTGGCAGGAGTGACAGTGGTAGGGAGAGGTGGCATGATGGGAGTGGTAGCTGCGACGGGACGTGAAGGTGACATATGGCGAAAAGGCGGGTTGGTGAAACTGCGTTCGGAGGGGGGGTGCGGCGATATTCGATTTATGGAGGGGGCTCCGAAATCACCTGGTGATGACACATCAGGGGGGGCTAAACTAGTTTTCAGAACCCCCTCCCCCCAATGTCGTTAAATGTTGTCACTTTGGGGGGGTCCAAAAGCAAGCATGGGTCATTGGATCTATGTGGTGAATGATCGAGAAGTCGTGAAAGGAAGGGAGGTTAATATGGGAGGGCCCCACCATATGTTTCGAGTGAATAATTAATAGCATAAGGTCCAAAAGTTTGGATAAGGAATACTTCAGAATTATTACATAAAAATATTTATTTTCCTATTATAATGATATTTGAAGCAGATGAGAGTGCGTTTAAGCATGCAAACCCTTTCAGTTTTTTATTCTAAGAGATAAAAACTATTTAATTCAAACACTAGACTAATCTAATTGACTAAATTAATCCAAATTAAACAGTTGGATTAACATTATTCACCAATTTCTACCTATTTACTCTTAACCAAGATTAAATTGTTTGGTTAAGTTGTTCACTCTAACCTAATTAACATAGATTTAAAATAGCTTGAGAATGATTAAACTGTATGTCTCAAGTTGAAAAGGATTATGGCATTTTAAACAAGTTGCACACAATTTCACAAATTTATTCATTTACAAAGCGAGAAGGCTAGTAGTGGCACTTAAGCTAGCATCACTTTCATGTTTATTCATTTTTTGTGGGGTTCATTTATCATTTCTTTTCTTTTCTTTTTTTCCCTTTTTCTCTATTTTTTGTATTTATACCCTCTTTTCATTTTTTATTTTCATTTTTCTATTTTTTTTGGAAATCATTTGCAGAAAGCTATATTATTTACAATCTAAAATACTGAAAGAAAATACTCAATGATCATTGATCCTATAAATTATAGGACCCTAACACCTGAGAATTGTGTTACTGATGTGGAAGGTCTGTATGGTGTGTTTCCATCAATTCCACTTCCTTAAGGTCATCTAGGAGGTTGAATCCAATCATAATAACCTCTTGTTACATGTTTACCCCAGTTGGTCAATTTCTTGGGTAGATGTGGGAGGAGGGTGTTACATTTTTCTTTATTTTCCTTAATTTTCCCTCTAATTTCCCTTGCATGCAAATATGAGTCTCTTCACCTTCCTTTTATCCTATTTTCGTTATTTCTTATAATTAAATGCCAATTATTGCCTCTTTTCCTTTTTCAATTCCTTTTCCAATTTCCATGACCATTAACTAACCACAAGTGATTCCCACTATGATGTCTGCCCACCATTCAACTTGGAATACATGTCCCATGACCTTGGTCTTATTTTATTTACATGGAAACTCAACCAGGAGCTATTACAAAGCCCTCCCCCTTGGGGGAACACCATCCTCAGTGTTCAATGATGCTTATAACCAACAAAAATACTGCCAATGGATATTTATAACACAACTTGTTGCAATATTTACATTGAAAAATACTGAAAACATGACAAAGATACCACTTGTGGATATTTATAAACCCAACTTGATGCGGTATTTACAAAGACCAACACATATACTTATACACATTTTCTCTAACCATAAAATAAAAATATTGTCTTTGGAGATTTATAATCACAACTCAACATAATATTTACAATAATATACACTTATATACATATTCAGATTTGCTCTAACCGACAAATAAAAGGATATGATGTCCGCATTAGTGACAAGGGAATCTAGAGGATTCACACTTCCATCCTCAAACCAGTACCGATATTCACCTCCTTCCTAGGCATTCCAAAATCCACTGCCACAATCAAAGTATGCATATAATGTACAACATTACAATCCTTGCACTACTTGTCCTCTTAGTGAATAGTTACCGACTCATTGTTCCAAGGAACACTCCCAATGGGATTATGATTCCATCTAACAATGCTAATGACTGAAACAAATTGACTCCTCGTCATTCCCTTCTCTACTACATAGTCCCTCAGGAAATCCATTCACCTAGTTCCATGCAGACACACACCTTCCAAGTTCTACTGGAATCCCCTTCTCTATTACATAGTCCCTCAAGTGATCCATCCCTTAGATTTAATGTTTCCTCACATTGAAAGGTCAAAAAACAATGGCATATCCCTGCCTCAAAACTATCATACCAGACATAGAAATCTCATGGAAATCAATGGAAACTATTGGTTACTAGTGTCCTACAATGGCCCTACTCCTGAATGATTTACTAGCACAATGATGTGTATTCCATTTCCTTTTACAACTGCTAACACTATGGAACCTAGTTCCAACCACCTAAACCGGGAATTTTCCATGCTTTCCTATACCAAGAACATAATTTCCATTAGAATATAATGGAATTGAAATAAAGTAAATCATACCTAATTGGTAGCTCATCAATAAGGTACTCCTAAAATTTTGTTTACTTGTCACAGCAAGTCAAACTAGTTGTTTGATCAAATCATCATGTATAAACATATGACATCTGGTTAGCTCAAAACACAACCATCATAAAGAAAAATCATAGAATATGTGCATAATTAAAACTAAAATAAAATAATAATACTTGTCTTTTTCAAATGGTTCTTTTCTTTTGTCTTAGTTCTTTGTCTTTTTTGTACACACACTAAATTAGTTTCCAAGCTCGTGAATCACCTAGTGCCTTCTCTTCTCTTGACCACATACACACACTCGATTAGTTGCCAACCTAGCAAGAACCTAGTGCCTTCTCTTATCTTGACCACATACACACACTCGATTAGTTTCCAACCTAGCAAGAACCTAGTGCCTTCTCTTCTCTTGACCATATACACACACTCGATTAGTTTCCAACATAGCAAGAACATAGTGCCTTCTCTTCTCTTCAATGTCAACAACAAGGGAATCCAGAGACTATAATACCTCTTCCCTCCATCTCAACATCTCAATATTGCTCTCATTCCAAGTTATCCAAGGATCCAATGACTACAATCTCACCCACAACCTCCAGGGAACACAAGCTGTTACAAGGCTCCAAGGCATTTTTCCCAACCCTCGGGATCTAGGGACTAGTAACTCAACCCACAACCACTAGGGAAGCCAAGTGTTTATAGGGCTCTAAAGATTTTGTCCCAATCCACAACTTCCAAGGACTTAGAGAACCAACCCCCAACATGTACACATATACATAGTGTACATCACGAGATATATACCCACACACAATATATAACACAACACATACACCTACACGCAATGTACTGTACAACACCTATACGTACACATAGTACATCACAATGAATACACATGTCAGAATACAACGACTACACAATACACATGGCATAGTACCAACTATACACAACGCAACATGTACGACATGTAAAACATGTTCACAACAATAGTACTACACATCCAGAGACCACAATGTATCTACTAGGAACCCTTGTCTCTAGTGTGTTGCCCATGCCTTAGTACATGCACCCACAACCCAAGTCTTGGGTTTGTGGTTCTTTCCACTATTCACGCTTGTCCCAACATGTCACATGTCACATATCACAATGCTTTCATTTCGCTGATGTATCCTTCAAAATTGTCTACCATAACATAAACATAAGCATAGTTACAAGGACATAATATCAAATCATATCCACATGATATTAACCTCATAGATCTTCCAGGGCCACTCTTCCCACTTTATTCCTCATAAACTAGGAACCTACTCACGACATTTACCTACATAAAGCAATCACTCCTCCACAAGAATGATCCTTAATGACCTTGACATATATACATACATACATACATATATATATATATATATATATATATATATATATATATATATATATATATATAAACATGAGCATAATCGTGATCAAAACACAATTACTAGTGTTCATAAGGTCAAGTTTAAGAGAACTTCCTTTATCTATGTAACACATGCACAAAATTGAGAACAATAGTTCCCAACATTACCATTGCATGTGATGCCTAAAATCATTTACTTTACCTTTCTTGTTACCTTTCTCATGATTATCATGCCACTATCCATTTATCCCATTGAACCCAACCAACCCAACTGACTACCATAGTCTTGCCTTCAACTTCGCTTTATACATACACCGAGCTTTATCTGAGACTTACATTATCTATTTGGTTTCAATCATCTCTCTGCAAGCTCCATTAACTTTCCTCTTTCCCAACCAATTCCCGATACCCTCAACCATAAAAGGCAAGAAAAAGAAGAAAACATAAAAATCTAAGCAACCACAAACAAAGTGGCATTGAATAAAATATCGAAAGCACAAGAATTGAACAGACACCATGACCCAACCCTTATGGTTCCAATTCTTCCAAAGGAATGCTCAACCCAAGCCTTCTTCAAGATTTCATCGAAGTTTCCTTTTCCATGCAATCCCCTGCATCATACTTACATAAACACATAGTTGTCACTGCATAAATAAATATAACAATATACCAGTTACCTTACCTCACTATGCCAAGCATATTTACTTGTAACTAAACAACTGTACATACCCTCCCTCAAGGGATTCCAATTACATTGATGAGTTCAACTATTACTAGGGACCAATTATTATGTCTACATCTGATCCATCATCTTCCATGTAGCTTCCTCAGCCCAGAAGTGCTTCCATGCAATTTACTTACTCTATTGCTCTATTCTGGAGCACGAGCTCCTTTCATTGCAAGATAAATTGAAGCTCTATCTGGAACTCTACCCCTAATTCCACTTTCACCTCAATGATAAATGCCTAATGATCTTCCTGCCTATTATCCATTGTTGCATAGATCCGGGGAATGATCCAACCTATATCCCTAACTATATGTGCCTCTTGTGCACTGTAGATTTGAGTCCTATCATGATCTCACTACATCACTTAGATACAAATGGAAATCCTTCCTTTGATAATATCCATAATCTGTTCAATGCCATAATGGTTCTTTTCCATTTCCTTTACTCTGCTACTCCACAAGGTGAGACTCATGTCATTTCTTAGCTACATTGAACTTGTTCTAAGGTGACACATTCCCTTGGCACCTACATCCTAAGATCCTCCTCGCTTCTCAGGCCATATTCCTTTAGTCTTATGATTCCCTTTCTAGTCATGCTTGAACTCAATCTTGCACTTTGACTTCTCATAGCAATGCTTCAACTTTCTAATGAATTTCTCCAATGAATGATGCTCATCAAAATCAATCTGATATTTGAATGATAATGATGGTCTACTGAAGAACCTTTGGATCTTGTTTTCTCATCCTAAGATAAGGAACACACCTCAGTAACTCTAGGAATCCACTTGTGTACTCATCATGTCATAGAACCCATATGGTGAGCCCTGGTATTGCACCAATAGTGTTGCAACTCCCAATGGCTCCTCAACTCTATTTACCAACCTAGGTTTCGTACAAACTTTCAGGTGACACTGCTATATACACAGTAGATGGGATTTGACTCATGCCACCCTCAACTAGGACATGTGATAAATAGTTCTACAAGATCATTCTTTCTCCTGAATTAGAAGGAAATTAACCATTAAAGGTGCAATGAAGAAGCTAGCTCTAATGACAAAAAGGTAAATTCCTTTCAAAGCTCAACTTGTAGATGCTATCAACTTGCACATTCTACTGAATCAGTTCATAAAAAAAAAAAGAGTTATACTACCTGAAAAAAGGGACCTACACTATTTTTCAATCAACCATCTAGCCATCAAATCCACTTGTAAATAGGAAATTATCCTACCAAATCATAACTCAATATTTCATGCATCATCTATCTAATTCATACTTGCATATAAATCAACGTTCTACTTGTGATAAAACTATGATAAGGAAACTAATTCTATTCTATCTTGTAGTGAATAAAAAAGGATGTTTGGAATGGCCTAGGTGTTTCCCTTGATCATGGAGTTCAAGTTGGGGGTAAATATACTCCTAAACAAAGTCAAACTTGCATCACAAGTCAAAACAGGGGGTAAAACAAGCTGCTATAGGCATGCTACAGGAAGCTGCTATAGGAAGGTCTGTGATGTTACAGGAAGATTGTCGAGAGGGTTTGGAAGGTAGGAATGTTGATATTAAGGGATGGAAAGGTGGATAGAGGTTGTGGTAGATGGATGAAATGTGGCCAATACCCCTAGCCAAGATCAACACCTCAGGAAGGCCTGTTTTGGACTAAGAGGGATGCCCATTGTGTCCTAACGGAATGAGCTCAAGAACATAATTTTGGGATTCATCAAAGAGAGTGAAGAAGTCCTTGATGGAGATGGTGAAATGACCCTTTCTTGCAGACCCAAATAGCCCTGCAACATCACATGCACATACTCTTTTATCATTTATAAAGTAATATAAATAATGGTGGAAAAGATGAGTTGAATTTAAACACTGTATAATTTATGCCAAAAATGCTAATCTAGTCAATGAATCAAATTCTAAGCTACAACAAACATATGCAAAACAAGATGACTAATATAAACCTTCTTCCAAGAAATCATAAACATAGCATTTTTGGGTTGTGATTGTATATTATTCCATTCATGCTCCCATGAGAGAGATGAGATAGAGGTAGCAGTCACAAGATTTTTGAGGGATTATATTCTAATAAAATGTAGAGAACTAATAAACATCCCAGGCTAAAAATAAATGCCAATACATAAGAGGGACCGAAGCCACTAGGTTTTGGACCAAACCCAAGAGCCTAAACCCTCTGGAACTGAATCAATGATTGATCAATAAGAAACTTCTCATTATCATTACATCAATGTCATATACATCACATAACCAGTCAAAAATAATAGTATCAAGTGCCTTAGCTCTATAGCCTCTTAGTTGCAAACAAAGTTTGAGTCCTATTGTGCTCTTTGGCATGTTTATTTATACAAGAGGGTAGCTACTAACAACTCCCTAAAAAATAGGAATGTTTGTCTCCCAAAACTCGAGAAGGGTGGATCTAGATCTTCTTTAACTTCACTTCCTTTGCTACTAATGAACCCGTCCTGCTTGGCTGCCAATGACCTCGAGCTGATGAGAGAGAAAGTGGTGATCTTGGTTGATTGAGGGAGTTAGGGAGGCAGACTAACTCCTAGAATCTCTCCCTACTGTCTACTCTGAGCTTATGCACTGAAATCATCTCAAAATTTCTCCATTTCCTGCATTTAAACCATATTAGGCCACATGACATAGAAAAACATATTTCACCCTTCACTAAGAATAATAAAAAAAAAATTGTAAATAAATGTGAGAAAGAGATAGTTCTAAATACAGAGGATGGCATTATGACCCTCATGATGTTCCTATTGATGAGCCTCGTCATCAACCCCTAACTGAAATTGTTGCTCATCCTATGAGAAACTCAGTCATCTATTCCATGTCCTTCATGGCCTTGGTGGCCTCCCTGACATCCCAAGGCTCCTCAGATGGTGTTCCTTCTTGAGGATAGAATCTTGTATTATTTTTTGTCTTTTTCCACTCCTTCCTCCCCTCTGCTTCAATTCTTCCTTGTTGTAGGCCTACTAGCAAGGCTGGACTTAGTTTGAGTCCAATCCAATTGAATTTTAATATTTGCATGATTTTTTTGTACATGGTGTCCTCTCTAATGCATTCCCCATCCTTTCAAGAGAGTGATACTCCCTGATCTAGAGACTATGGGGTAAGGAATTCCATCTCCTATGGTTGACTTGTTGGCTTTCTATCCATAAGAACCTAAGTGTGTCTAAAAAATGTGAGATGGATTGTCCTAGGTGGCAAGATATTTGGGTGCTAAGTCAACATCATTGGATATGATGCTATGATTACTAATGATTTTCATTGAACTGATTAGCTCTACCCTGATATAAAGTGGTTCATTTTCTTCCTTTTCCATGACTCTCTTTAATTCCTCAACTATTGCCTCCTCATGAGTCATCCAGGATGTTAGATCTATTAGTTGTGTATCCACCAATGTTGCATTAGGATCCCAAATATTCATATCAGTCAAGGTTAGTTTATGAATGTAGAAATCAACCATTTTTTCTCTCTCTTCTATGCTAACCTAGCTTCAAAATTCAATGAATTGTTAGTAATCTTGAAATGGCATACACCCATGTTGTGCTAAGGCCTTGATTTGGAATTTCATCCACTGCTTTTTTTTTCCCTAGGGGTAGGGTTTTCAATTTGTTGATTAGCTTAGGGTTGAGTGAAATAGCTAATACCCTCACCACAATGGTGGCATTGTCTTATTTTTGTGAGTTCAGGGCCATGGAAAATTCAAATGAAATGTGATCATCATATCCTTTCAATAGTTCAAATAATCCTATTTAATGGTGTCTTCTAAAAATGTCTACCATGAGAGGGGCTATAGGAATTCTTTTGGTATCTGAAGGCTCACTCCTGTTAAATCCTCCCCCATCTCTTCTCTATATTTTTAGCTAAGTGAAGGAGAGATACTTCCTATAATAGATTTGGTGTATAATTTAGTGGTAGAAGTGGGTTAAAATCCAAGGTTGATGATGATTTCCTACATTCCCTCGAATCTACAGCCCGAAAATATCTTTCAATTTCACAATTTGACTGCTACTTCCTGTAGATTTTGAAGTGCACCTTGCATATAATTTATGGGTGGATGAATGAGATGGTGCACTTAATTTATATCACATGGTCTGGGATGAAGGTAATAATTGGAGACCAATTTGACCCTGTGTAGCATTCCTTCATCCTTTTAGTCTTCTTGTAGCAGTCTCTTGACCTTGTTGTAGTAGTTACAGGTTTTCCTGTAGATCCCTCTTATAGAAATGGTAGAATAGGGTTCGAAACTCCTCAATGGCACCCCGAGCTCATCCTCTCCTTAATTGTTTTTGAAATATTTCATTTTTGGCTTAGGTTTGGAGTGTTGTGATGACTTGACAGTCACATGAGGTTTCCTATTTTGTACCATTGTCCCCACTCGGAGTAATTATTCCCTTGCTCCTTGTAATCACCACCCATTCTATGTGATCCCAAATTGATTGATGTGACACCTCCACATTGCATGAGTGCTTACCATCACCTTTTGTTTACTTGTTGAGGGTGGCCAGGTTAACTGGCCACCTCCATCTTATTAAAACACCTCCTCTCGACATTTACACATTTGTTTTATTTACACATAGTGAGGAGATGAGAGTTTTCCATACCCGTGCCTACCTCACGATCGAACTGATGCATGGTTGTGCATGCTAGAGCTGGAACTCATTATTTTCATCAAGGGAGTTGAATTGATGTGTTTCTTTCTTGTGTATTTCTTCTTTTCTGCTCATGATATTTGATTACTGTGGTTGTTGTGTGTGCAGGCACCTTGTTGATGTCCAAGTTTCTCCTATTGGTGGAGAGTCCCGCTGGGAGTGATATGACTACTGCAAAGTGGCCTCATAAGTTTTCATCACCCCACTATTTATGAGAAAAAAACAAAATTATTGCTTTCTATGATGTGTGCTCAAGCTGCTAAACGAGAAGGTTCTCTTCCTATAGTAGTCCTTTTATTTTCTTCTAGGGTCTTCAAGTTGTATGGGGGTGATCAGAGAGGATTCAAAATGTCTTGAGGATATTGCTAGGTTTGAGAGAGTGGTGTAGATTTATGGAAATGAAGAGGATGTGTTGTGTGGGTTTCTTCAAGAATTTTTTAGCAAGGGTAAGACAAAGTGGATTTTTTTTTATGAGTTGGGATGGATGAGTGATAGATGGATGGTGGACCGTGGTGGGGGAACCTTATGCATCCTTTTCAAGGTCATTTTGGGCTATCATTTCCTTTTTATCTCTCTCCTATAACTTTTTGGAGCCCTCCTATAGCACTACAAGACCTTCCTATAGCAATTATAGGATCTTCCTGTAGCAATCCAGAGAGGGGGTGAAACTTGAATTTTCAGCTAATGGGATGATGGCGAGGGGTGATCACATGAGTGTGGACGATAGATATGAAGTGGATGGGGGAGGAGTGAAGAGAATATTGAGAATGCTATGTTGGGTATACAACCAAAGTCCCACATTGACTAGAAGTGGGGAGGATCATGGGTATATAAGGATGGACAAATATCTCCATTGGTATGAGGCCTTTGTCCATATTGATAAAGAAAATAGAACAAAGCTTGAGGCAAAGTCAAAGGAATGTACCTTTATTGGATATGGTGTTAATGATTTTGGTTATCGCTTATATGATTATGAAAATCACAAAATCATTAGGAGCAGAGATGTAATATTCAATGAAAGGTCTTGTATAAGAATCAGTTGCAGGAAAAGGAACAGGAAGAGGAAAACAAGGAATATGTAGTTCTTGATGAAATCATTGAAAAAGTAAAGGTGCCTGAAAATAATAATAATCAACAACCACAACAACAGCAACCACCACAACAGCAATAGGCACCCCAAACACCTAAAAGTGGTCTTAGAAGATCTACCAGGATAAGTATACCCCCTGAATGATACTCTCCTTCATTATATTATTTATTGTTGACTGATTCTGGTGAACCCGAATGTTATGGAGAAGCAATGCAGGTTGAAAGCAGGAAGAAGTGGGAGGTAGACATGGAAGAAGAGATGGACTCCTTAATGCATAACTAGACTTGGGATTAGTCAGGTTGCCTGCAGGAAAAAACTACATTGAAGAATAAATGGCTTTACAGGTTGAAGGAAGAAGATGGAGGAAAACAGAGGTACAAAGCTAGACTTGTGGTGAAGGGGTTTGCACAGAAGAAAGGTATTGATTTTGATGAAATATTTTCTCCTGTTGTTAAAATGACTTCAATCAGAACTATTTTTGTCTAGTAGCAGTTGAAGATTTGCATCTTGAGCAGTTAGATGTAAAGACAGCCTTTCTCCATGGGGATTTGGAGGAGAGATATATATGCAGCAGCCACAAGGATATGAAGTGAAAGGGAAGGAGAAACTTGTGTGCAGGTTGAAGAAGAGCTTGTATGGCTTAAAACAGGGTCCAAGGCAGTGGTATCTAAAATTTGACAAGTTTATGTCTGAACAAGGTTATACTAGATGTCACTCTGATCATTGTGTTTATCTGAAAAAGCAAAATGATGGCAGCTATATATATTGTTATTGTATGTAGATGACATGCTTGTTGCAGGGTCTAACATGCAAGAAATAAATGTGCTCAAAAGAAAATTGGCAAATTCATTTGCAATGAAGGATTTGGGAGCTGCAAAACAAATCCTTGGTATGAGAATACTAGAGACAGGAAAAATCGTAAGTTGACATTGTCTCAAATGAGTACATACAAAAGGTGTTGAAAAGATTTAATATGCACAATGCAAAACCAGTCAGTACACCTTTTGCTAGCCATTTCAAACTTAGTAAGGAAATGTGCCCAAAGACCCAAGAAGACATGGATTATATGTCTAAAGTTCCATATCCATCAGCAGTTGGAAGCTTAATGTATGCAATGGTCTGCACAAGGCCTGATATTTCACATGCAGTGAGAGTTGTAAGCAGGTACATGAACAATTCAGGAAAAGAACATTGGATGGCGGTGAAGTGAATTCTCAGGTATTTTAGAGGTATCACAAATCAAGCATTATGCTTTGGTGGTTCAAACATTTCTCTACAGGGATACGTTGATGCAAATATGGCGGGTGATAGAGATAAGAGGAGGAGCACAACAGGGTATGTGTTTACGAACAACTGTCATTTGAGTCTCAAAACTGCAAAGTGCTGTTGCACTCTCAACAATAGAAGCAGAGTATGTTGTTGCTACAGAGGCTAGTAAAGAAATGATTTGGTTACAAAGGTTTCTGGATGAATTGGGTAAGAAGTAGGAGTTGGGCAGGTTATACAGTGACAGCCAGAGTGCCATACATCTTGCAAAGAACTTTACATTTCATTCCAAGACTAACCATATACAACTCAAGTACCATTTCATACGGTCAGCATTGGAAGATGGACAGTTGAAGCTGGAAAAGATACACACTAGCCAGAATCCTACAGATATGTTAACAAAAGTTGTGACCAGGGAGAAACTGAGGATCTACTCAGTTTCAATTGGTCTTCAAGTATGATGAAGAAGATGAGAAACAACCAGGTCCAAAGTGGAGTCATTGTCTAGCAAATGAAGCAGTGGTGGAGTTGTTATAATCGGTCTCCAAGTGGGAGATTATTGGGTGTGGACCCCGATTATCTTCTGTATTCAAAGGTTTCAGCTAGATGCATACCCCAGGAAGATTGTACACCCCTCCACGCGACGAGGTGTGGGGGAGAATTGCCCCCCCTCCCCCCTCCCACAGGGATCCAAGGGGGCTAATCCCTCCCGGCTGGGGGGTCTGGGGCCAGCAGTCCCCCGACAGGGGTTTGGGGGCAACGCCCCGGAAGCTAAAAATAGATGTAAAATTGCCTTGTAAAAGTATAGTAATTTCTAGTCAATCTGGGCCGTTCATTAGGCGGATGATCTAACGGTAGAAGTTATGGTTAATTTAGGGTTTTTAACCCTAGAAGGCAACCCCTCACTATATATGAGGGTATTGTATTGTGTCTATGTAGATCTATATTCTGAGTGAGGAAGAGAAAGGAGATTGAGAGCAAAGAGGGAGTTACAGTGGATCTGCTATAGGTTGTATCTCTTCAGTTTGCTAGATAATATAAAAAGAAGGACTGGTTGTTTCTCCGTGGACGTAGCCCAAACTGGGTGAACCACGTATATCTGTGTCTCTCTTATTTTATGCGTTTTATATGTTTATATTTCTGCAATATTTTATGTGTTCCATTGCTCTATAGTATATAATTTTCTAATAATTGCTAGCTAGGGTGATTAAGGTGGATCACTGAAAACTAGTCTCTCTTGGAACCCTCGATCATTCTCAAAATTATTCTGCGATAAACCCTCAAGTTGGAAAGGTGCACAACTCTAATACCACTGTAAGATCCCAAAAGGATAAATAATCAATAGATCTGGAACACTTCAGTGTTCTAGTTGAAATACTAACAAGCCAACCACATAACACAAGGGATCTAAAAAAGATGCAACCTTTATTTATATTATTAATTATAAATGATACATGCCAAAATGATTAACCGTGAAACCCCTGCCAAATGGCATCCATGGCTACTCAACAAGACTACACTAAAACACTAAAGCACAATAATGGACCTTGAATGAGTCCACCTAACAAAGTCACCACTGGGTTTTCATCCCAAGGATCAAACTAGAACTGGCCTTGCCAAGTTCTCAACAAAACATAACAAGATAGACAAACTCAAGATGATCCCAATGCTTAGCTCCTCTTCCTTTTTGTAGGCTCAATGGACTTTCTAGATGCCTTTATTTATTATTTTTCCCAAGAAACAAAGCCAAATACTCGGGGCATATACCATGTGGGCAAATACCACGGTAAATACCATGAGTAAATTCCACCCATTTTGACCATATCAAAAAAAAGAATATTACAGACTCACATACACCTTCAAATTAAAGAGTGAATGTTGGAAACACTATCTTTAGAAAATTATGTAAATTACATTATTCACTTGAGAAAAGGGAAAAAAACCACACATGAATTTGAATAGTCATAAAAAAAAAAATTGAAATAAAACTAAAAATAGTAAATTTTATATATTTACATTTTATCATATGAATATGAATTACATCTTACCATTCTCTAAATCTACTCTCAAATTTTTGTGGGTCTAACCATTGGAAAAAATCCTATACATGATATAGCCGATTTGGTCAACTTTAAAACTAAAATTACCGTATTTTTAAGAAGTTGAATATGATATATGCTTTGCATTTTATTAAAAAGTATCACTATGTGAAGCTTGTTTTCAAGAAAGTAATAAAGAAATGGTCTTGAGTGTGAGGAGACAAATTAGGCAATTAGAGATTATACTTAACATTTTATCGTAGTTTGGTCACCTTTACAACTAAAATTACCGTGTTTTTAAGAAGTTGAATATGATATGTGATTTACATTTTATTAAAAACGTGTCACTATGTGAAGCTTGTTTTCAAGAAAGTAATAAAGAAAATTGTCACGAGACAAATTAGGCAATTAGAGATTATACTTGACATTGTATTGTAGTTTAATGAAAATTTCATCGTAGGAAGGTATTGCATATCATTTGAGATTGGTATAAATATTTTTGGAGGAAAGTTTAAATCTACTTTCTCAAGTATGAGTTAGGAGAATTAAGTGGTTTTTGCTTTAAAGATAAGGTGATAACAAGATAAAAAGTTCTAATATAAAACATATTTATATCAATATACAACAAGTGTGGCTGAGGGGTAGCTATTCCCTGCCCTGTCAATAGTCTTGCAGCGTTGAGCTTGAACGTGTTTCAGCTACCCAGCTATTATTGGCGTTACAGATGAGTTCAAGCAAATACAACAAGCCCTTGTTGTCAAAGTATATCAAAGTGTAATCTGTTTTGCGAACGAGGAAGGCAACAGCGACGTCACTAGGTTTTTAGTGCTGATGAGCTGCTCCCTCCAGCATGGGTACAAATATCAAGTTTCAAGATTGATGCTCCACATAATTTCAAGATTCATGCTCCACATAGTTTCAAGGTTCAAGATTGATGCTCCACATAGTTTCAAGATTCCAGGCAAGGTACACAGAGATATAAACTATGTCGATGGTTTGGAACACAGCTGCGTCGGTTGTTCACAAGGCTCTGTTGCTTGAGCAGCTACCCCTCGTCTTCACTTTATTTGTGACAGTCATCTTCTTCCTCATTGTGATAAAGAAGCACACATCTAGAAGTAGTGCTTTGCGGGGAGTCCCAGCAGGTAAATTCGGATGGCCTTTAATTGGTGAGACATTAGATTTTTTGGGATGTCAAAGAAGGGGCGCACCCCATGAATTTTTTCACAGTCGGATGAAAAAATATGGCAGTTCCCACCCAGGATCTCTGCCTAAAGTTCCTGGAATAGAATGAATCCGGCAGTTCAGTTCAACGATCTGCTATGCAGTAATCAATGGGTTCGGAAATGTTTCAGATCATTCCTCTGTTTGTCGTTTTAAGCTATGGATTAATCAATGGGATCGCAAACAATTCAAGGTTAAGTGATTATATTATGAAATGCATAAAAATATAGTTATATAGAATTAGTTGTACAGATTAGAAACACATACGCCAATTTATTATGACACCTCTCCCTCCACGTCGAACCCATTGGACGACCTTACAGAAGCGTTTCCACTTAAATAAGTTAATCTGAGAGAAGCACACCAAAACTAGTATTTCTTATATTCCACAAAACGCTAAAATACATTCTAACCATGTAAAAGAAAACCGTTGGTGATAGTATGATTCTTATTAACGCTAATCATGAAAATGACACTGACGAAATAGCGTAAAAACAGACCAAATAATACTTCTGCCTAAAGAACATTTTTGACTTTTAAAGATTATGCGTTTCTTCGACATTATCGAGGATCTTCCATTGTCCTTGGAATAATATATTTATGCAATATCTCGAATAGACTTATACATTACCACCAGCTCAAGCATAATGCATGAGTCAAACGTGGCCCAGGACAACCGTGACAAGTACCGACCGGACGTGAAGGTCCCCTTTCATCTGTCTCATTTGCAAATCGAACCAGGCATCGTTGTTTAGCAGTCGGGCACGCGCAGCGAAGGGGCGCAACAGGTTTAATTCCAGGCGATAAATCGTTAACGTCGTACCTTGGATTCTGCTCTCGCATGGCCTGGCAGGTCGTGAGGCCCTCTAATGTCTGGTTCGCGATATTGATGTACAGATCGTTGTGTTGAACAGTGTATGTGAGGTTAGCCTGCGAGAAATTGCCGGAACACTTGCAGTGAATTGGAATGAGGACAGCTTTATTTAAGGGCAGAGCGATGATGTCGGGCGCTGTGTTGAAGATCGCGTTGATGTTGTGGAGGGACATATAAAGGGGCTGAGCTCGATACAGGGCGTCGCATTATTTGGCAGCGCTGTTGCAGAGGTAGCCTGAGCAGACTGCGTGATAATTGACACAGTCTTCACTGAAACTTATAGAATGAGGGCAAAGGGGAACAATACCAGTATGCATCATTTTGTATTGAATACAGGGCACAAAATCCTAGCTGTTGGCCTGGGAACATGGCAGGCTGATGGGGATATATGTACTGAAGCTGTTAGGACTTCACTCTAGCTTGTGATTTGTTCGCTAGCATAACCGATCCTGACGATGTACAAAGGTTGTCGAGTAATTTTAAGGTGCTGCAAAAAGGATTGCTGCAGATTCCCATAGATCTACCAGGTACACGACATAATAAAGCGAAACATGCAGCTAATGCCATTCGAAAACAAATTGACGATGTTCTTCAGAAGAGGAGAATTGTGTTGCAGGAGGCAAAGGCGGGTTTAACCTGTAAGATGCCTTTTATTTGAATCCATTGCAAAATACACTCTTGTTTTACTAATTACAACATTGTAGTATATAAATAGCCATATAATATTGCTAGTTTGGCATTTCTCCTGATGGCAATGCCTTCCAATAACAATTGACGTGGGGACTAACAATGAGATGCTGCTAAAGATGAGTTCTACATAGGAATGAAGCAGAAGCGTGCTACAGGCCAGGTTTTCTTATTAACCGTGAAGCATTTATAGGTTTTTCATTTGTAATTCTTTCTATAGGGAAATCTTCTTTGCAAACATTTTATATTTTTATCCACTTTACAGGAATATGATGATCTTCTTGATGAGTTTATGTATGCCGCCAAACAAGCTTTTGGAGAGAGAGTCCTTATCCAGGTCAGGTGCCAGATAGCTGGTTTACTTCAAAAATGATTTGAAATTTTTCTTGCTCTTTTTGTGGCAGAAGATGTACTATGTTGAGTTCCTAACGGAACTGATGTGTAACAATTAACTGTTCAATTCAGATCTATTCCACAATGACTGATTGTTTAAAGAATAAATGTATTGACCTTATCTTTGATGCATAGATATAAGATCTCATTTCAATGTGATAACTTAGTCTTTGTGAAGCTTATAAATTTAGTGCATTATGCTTGGAAAAAAAATTTAAATGCAGGGAATTCTGAGAGTGTGCTTTCTTTGTACAGTTTGAAGATTTTGCGAATCACAATGCCTTCAAATTGCTTGAAAAGTATAGATCAACACACTTGGTCTTCAATGATGATATTCAGGCATGTAGATAAGAGGTAAACTACAACATTAACATTAACATATTGAGGCATGACGCATTAACATTTGTATTAGATTTGTAGAATAACCAGTTACATTTCGGTTTTCTAAATTGTCATATTGATCTAAGCTTGTGATAAATTTACTAGTTCACTGTAGATAGACTAGCCCTCGTGATCTTCAAGGAAATATCCTGAGCGGTTCTAAATTTGTGGAGATTTCCTACGAATTTGATGATGAAACAAAAAAAATGCCTAGGAATTTGATGTAGAAGCAAGAAATTGCCAAATACGTAGCAGTAGAAAACAATAAATTACCGAATACGTACCAGTAGTAATTGTGTCAAATGGCCTGCTGTCAGAGATTTGTGCATGCATTTGTCATTTTACAGAGCAAGTTTTTGATAATTATTTATGATAATTAAAGAAACCTCCATTACCAGATTTAATATATGAGTCGGTAAGAGATAGGAACGTAGGAATTTGATGTTGAAGCAAGAAATTGCCAAACACGTAGCAGTAGCAAACAATAAATTGTTGAATACGTACCAGTAGTAATTGTGTCAAATGGCCTGCTGTCAGAGATTTGTGCCTGCATTTGTCATTTTACAAAGCAAGTTTTTGATAATTCTTTATGATAATTAAAGAAATCTTCATTACCAGATTTAATATATGAGTCGGTAAGAGATAGGAAAGTAATCAACTTATGTTCATCCAGATATTGTATATGGTAGTAAATCATAAATGGTATCCAAGCATATAAACACAAAATGGTACTGTATTCTCAGAAAACTGAAAGGTGGGAAATGGATATTGCAAGATAGGAAATACAAAGAAATGATCAATACTCACAATCCAGTGACCAAGTGATAAGTCGGTTTATGTAATGGTAAGCTTTTTTTACTTTTGAATGACCTTGCAAGTAAATTTTCAGTGCTATTTGAACAAAATTATGTGCTTATACTAACAGTAATAACACATGTAAAAGGACTGGAACTCACACATGTTGTAAAACATGTTTGCTGCTTCGTTGCCAGCATATGAAACTCTTGAAGAGGTCGAAGACGATGCTGAATCTCTGGAATAATCATTTTGGATCTGTTTCCCAGTAATGCTTGCTTTGATGCAATGATGCAACATGAATGGCGTAATGGTGCTTCAAATATATGGCAGTGGAGTATGAACAAGGCGTTGCCTAAAATAACTCCTGGCAGAACACCTGCACCACTTTGCATAGACACGTACACCACTTCATGCACAACAGCTGCCAACAGTTGCCAACCCAACCTGCAAACAAAATACGCCATAAGTTCGCCATACATTTTCTTAACATTAAATGTTGGAGATTAATGCTAAGGCGAAGATAGCATTACTTCATCAAGCTTTAAAATTGTTCAAATTACTTGTACTTCTCGCCATTGTTTGCTAACTTTTGAGCCTGTATACCTCGTATTGAGGCCAAATAAGATGAACATTTTTTTGATTGGTTAAAAGCATAGGAAAATATAAAATATTGTATTGGTTAATGTGACATGTCAAGAAACTTTGTTTTAAGTCAAAATAAGTTTATTGATTACCGTGTCAAACTAATGCCATCGACCCAAATCGATTACTATAGTCCCTGCTAGCCCGGAGGGCAGGGACTAAAAATAGATGTTTTATATCATATTATAATCCATTACCTCAATAATAAAAAGTGGGAAGATTTTTCATTATCATAAAAAGATTATTATAGTATTAGAAAGGTCTTACTAGTGTTTATACAAAACTAAATATCAACTAACAAAATCTTCACAAAGGTGTTAAATAAAGATAAGTTTAAGAGGTTTGAGTAAAAAAATTTTAACTAAATAGGCTTTTTTTTGTTAAGTTATATGTGATCCTCCAAGCTTAACTTGTGGCTTGAGGAGTCGCGACTCAGGGGCATCTAATCTGTCAAAGTCACTCGGGGATCGCACCTGGCCTGGGACACACCAACCCTAAGCTGACTGGATTTTTTAACATGTCTCCTCCCCCTAACACAAGGCACAACCACCCCGTGAGGTTTGATCCTGGATTGCTTTGCTAATAAAGCCCATCCTCAACTAGTTGTGATAGTAAGACTTGACTTAACTAGAACATATTAATATAAGTAATCACCACAAATAAAAATAAGATTTAAAATTAGAAGTACATGAAAAAAATTGCTCCATTCATGTTTGCTTTCATGTTTGCTTATATAATTGTAAAGCAATATCACATAGTTTATAAATAACCTTCTATAATAATATTTATTTATCTTGATTTCATGGTAAACGTAATTATCAAGATGAATTGAATAACTAGTATTGTCACATTGTAGAGATTATAAAAGTGCTCGTCTTTAGGCAAGTAATGTTATATTCAAAACTCATGCATAAAAACACATCCCTAGCCTAGAGAACATCACAATCCTTATAGCCTAGTGTGTTTTTTTTATTAGTGTGGCCCCTTCTCCATCCCAAAGTAAGAACTAAAATAATATAAATATTTTAATGAAAATTAACCTTATTATCTCTAACCCCCACCACAGGTGCTAATGCAGGGACATCATTATGACAAGATCGCCCTTACCAGATTTCGACGCGAGCTGGTTCACCAAGCATCATCCCCAGGGTAGGAAATTCGTATTTCCAACTTTTTAGAAAAGTTAATGCGCCTTGATATGAGTTTTAGATAGCTAGATATAACACGAGTGTGGTGATTATTAGAGAAAAAAAAACAACCTAGGACTATCGAGAGCGCATTAACTTTTCTATAGAATTAGAAATAGGAGCTTCCGCCATGGCATACCTTGGTTTTAATACTCTCAAGGTGCAAGCCATCCTCGTTCCAATCAATGACTGCTTCGATCAACTTGGCATGATGCAAAATCATTATTATCTGATCAACCCACTTCAGATCCTCCCGAGGAATATTAATGCAGGCGCGTGTGGACGTGCTTTACATTTGACTCTCAGTAATGTGCTCGGTAAGGTAGTCAGTTGTAACCATGCCGAGGTTAATCGTCGTTTTTTGGAAACCCAACTCAGCACTGATGATAAGCATATTGGTTTTCTCTCCCATATTGTTTAGCAATTCACTGGACATGGGGTCTGCAGCGGGTAACATACTTCCTATGGTTTCCATGGGAGATAGAACCGGCCCTACGACTATCTTTCTCCACTCAGCGTCTCTGGCCCCGTGATGGGAGTGATAACACTTGGAAAAATTCGGTGAATTTTCATTTCTCTTGCATGCTCCTGGCGTACCAGTGCCACCCTGGTTCATAAGGTTTCTCAGCCAACGATGACAGGGCACCCTCAACTGACATGGCATCATCCACTAGTTAGGCTCCCTCCTCTCTTAGAGAGGCATTGGCATAACAATGTGGTGATATGGCCACGATTGTCATCAATTGGCACCAAATACGGGAGTCTCGACTTCACTGGGAATAAGGATTCATGACAGAGCTACAGCAGCGCAAAAGTCTCAAGGTAACTGGCGCGCCACAGTCTGGACAACTCTATGGGAAAGGCACAGCAACATTGGCAACGAGGCAGTGGTGTTAAGGCGCAACAACGACAATGATAGCTTTGGCCCTCAGTCATGGGAAACTGGTAGCGGCCTCTGGCCCATGAATGGTCCTCCCACCTTTTCCAAGCTCTTGCAATCTCTGATTTGTCTTTCAATGGTTAAATAAAATCATGTATTGGGCTATCTATATAAATTTGAAGTCTGGAAGTCCTAGGTGGAACAATAGTGCAATTTTGTATAATCGATGTTCAAACATGTATATAGTTTTGAAAGACACTCTGGTCAAGCGTAGTATATGTAATCTGCAGGCTCCAAATTGATGCTCGCGGATGGGTTTCCCTGTGGTGCAGCACCGATCACCAATAAAACTCGATGTACTCCATTTTTGCACTGATATAATGTTGAATTTCAACCAACAAACAAAAAACTTACATCATCTAAATAGATTTTAGAGATGCTCTAAAAATGTACTTACCATATTAATGCATCTCTTTGACAATACAATGCATTATAAAAAATGTCTCAATATTTCTCTCTATGCTTATGCCCAACGTTAGTAGTATAGGAACATTTTACATATGCCATCTATCTTAAAACCTTTCATTAGCTAGTTTTCAAGGAAGACAAGAGATTTATATAATGGACGATTATTTAGACAGTTTATACTTACTACATAATGAATCTTATAAGCATGATAACCATGTTAAATATGATTGAAATAAATCCTTTAATATTATTATCATTGCAAACATAGTTCTAAACAACATCAAGACAAAATTCTTGTAGTGCATACACAACTTAGGTCAAAATTCAACTCCCATTATATGTCATGGAAACAATTCTGTAAATATCACCTTTCTATAATGGTATGGATAGTATAACAATTTCATTTCTAATGATAAAAACAAATTATTGAAGGATCCAAGGTCCAATGAACACAACACAACTCAAGTATATGAAGTGGCCTATTTTATTTATTTATAGACAAGGATAGCTACTTGAGACATTATTAAAAATAATTTTGTAAACAAATATCATAAAAAGGAAAATAAAAATTTAAAATATATATATATATATATATAAAATAAAATAAAAAAGATGAAAAACATAAAATCAATTAATAGCAAGCCTTAGTTTACCATGTACCATGTTCTATTAATTTCTAGATTCCATATTCTCCATACTACAATTTTACAACACTAGAATTAAGAACTCATTTTTTTAATCAATGACATATAGAAAAATTTGACAAATAATTAACTTAAATCTTCCCAAAATAAAAATAAAACAAATCTTCTAAAGTGTGAAGGAAACCTACAAGGAATTTTACATTAATTTGAAATTGTCCAAGTCTATTTAACATTGTTCACCATCTCTAGGTGTTTTCCTTAATTGTTAGGCTATTTCTCAAAATATATGGGAATTGAAATTGTTGAGATTGTGATAAAAATATGGGGAATTTTCAACATTAGTAAATGACAAACCACAACCATCAACCTCTCAAAGTTTAAAGATAGTAAAGTTTTAGTTTAACTAAGAAATGTCAAGAAAATTAAAAATGTCATTAAAATAGTGGGACCCTTCATGAGGCTAACAATCCTAAGAGGTTTGTTCCTATTAAAGTTAATCTAAAACATATTCCTTATTAACTCAATAAACTAGGTTTTAATAGTTATAATCATCGAGCTTAAACTTATGTTGAAGCCTACTAGAAGAATAGTTAATTTGCATAAAAAAGTAATATGTTATTGGACATTTAACTAAAATTTTGAACAACTTTTAAGAATTTTTAAACAATAAACATAGTACCTAGTCAAGGAAAATATATCTTGGTTTTATTTGTATTGTCCTCGATTGCAATGTACTCCAATAGGTAGAAAGTATCACCAATTATCCTCCCAGCCAACTAAGAGATGAACTAGCATCCTACATATAAGAATCATTTGTGTTTCCTAACCCTCCATGCTTTAGACTCCAAGAATGACATTGCTAGATAATCACAATAGTTGTGTAGATAACTAATTTGTTTGAAACATTCAAAAATTAATCCAAACAAATATCAATGAAAAATATGGCAATTTCCATTAATCCTTTATACCACGTTAATCAATGAACTAATCTATTCTTGCCACTTGTTTTAAGGAGAACAATTATCCTCCTAACCAACTAGGAGACTTACTAGCATCTTACATATAGGAATTCTTTTGGTTTCCTAACCTTCCACGCCAAAAAGTTTCCTAACCCTCCATGCTTGAGGCTCTAAGAACAACATTGCTCGATAATCACTACAATTGAATCCACAAATAATAATGCTCCAAACATTCAAAATCAATCCAAACAAATATTAATGAAAAATATAGCAATTTCCATGACCCCTCTATTCTCCTTACTATGCACTATTGCCCTCCCCAAGTACATATTTCCTCAACATACTATGACCTCATTGAATCTGATTTGGCTCACCTTTCAAGATTCCTTGGGAAAAGTGGTAATAAATTTCATCACATACAATACATTAACCCTTCCATTAAATTTAATGATATCCACTCATGCACCACACCAAATGCACTAGTAGTCTTTCCATCACACCAAAAATTCAATCAACTCATAAATTGACTTAGTAGTTATTGCATTACATAAGCATATAATGTACACTTGCAACACATGGGTATCTTTTTATTATCTGAAATCAGATCACATTCTACATATACATGTCCATCATGTATATGTATATGTAGATCTCGAAGATTTGTCCAAAAATTGGCAAAAATCCATCAGAAAAATTGTTACAAAGATAGATAACCAAGACTATTTTCTAGCCTGTCCAAAAAGCATAAACACATATAATGTGTTGATACAAAAAAGTAAACCTATAAGTTTTGTTTTAGACTTACATATATACAAATAGTTAAAAAGACCATAGCAAAAACTCTAAACTTATGGTGCATCTCGTACTGTTGGACCCCTGTCAATGAAAGATCTATGATAATTCTCATGGTACTTGTTGTTTTGACTCTGAAATCATACAGATCCCATTCCCCAGCCTAAGACCCTCAGAGAGAGAGTCTGCTTGGATGTTGACTTCCCTGTAGACATGAGAAATAATGAACATGTTAAATGAGTCTTTTAAACGAAATCTCATTGAAGAGTAGAAAAATCCCCAAATTGTGATATATGTTTGCTCCAACGATCCAATTGATAGCCAACATTGAATCTCTAAAAACTTACAAGGAGTGTATATTTTTTTAAGGCAAAAAGGAGCTTCAAAGCTAGTAATTCTATGTAGTTGTTTGAACCTTCACCCATACCCATTTTGATATGGAAAAAATGTGACTCTTATCATAAACAAAATCTCCCACCCCCCACAAAGTCTTGGCTCACCTTTGGTTGCCCCATAAAAAAAAAACCCCACGGCCTAGACTTATCTATGTGAGCTTGAGTAACAAACCTACATTTGCGGTTTGTTTGAGGCTTGGGAAGAAAGTCTAAAATAGCAAGTGATTGAGCTACGATTATCTCCAGAGGTAGTAAGTGATCATTAAAAACGGCATTGTTCCTTGCAAGCCATATACCTCAACAAATTAATAGATGCATCACCTTGAAGGATCTTACCCCTCAAACAAAACACCATTTGAACCATGCTTCCAAGAGATCATGTCCAAGGTTATTCATAACTATATGCTAAACAGACTCTGAAAGGGCAAGTAACCAACATATGGTTGACATATTCCTCCACATCTTTACACATAACGCACCAGTTCGGTCCTTCAAATTTCCTCTTACATAAATTATCCCAGGTTGGAACTTTGTTCTCAAAGGCACACCACATGAACAATCTAGACTTTGCTGGGCATTTAGTTTCCAAAGCAGCTTCCACCATCCCAACTGTACTTCAGGCAATCTATCTACATTAATATGGGAATGTCCCATTTTTGGAGAATAAGAACCATCTGGATCAAATGACCAAAGTAATTCATCTGCTTCTTCAATCAACCTAATATGAGAAAACCCTTAATGCTTCTAGATATCCATTCCATAATATCTACAAATCCTGAGGAAGGCCCAGCTATGTGCCCAATAACCAACGTTGAGCCCATATATTGTTTCATATTGGATCTTTTGCTTGATTCAATGTGATCATACCTCTTTCTTTAAGAAAGGTTGTCAACTCCAGGAGCAATATGTGATTATTATTCTTCCAAACCAAGGGTGTAAACCTATTCTTAGATGGGATCCATCTCCAATCTTCCACATCATACTAGTTTCTATCAATGGAAAGGAAGAAATGACAACTTTCCAAATGATAGAAACATTGAGTCTCTACTTATTTGGACTTCGAATCCATTCTTCTATGGAAATTTGATAAATGTATTTCATATGTACCACCTCCATCCATAAACTCTCAGTGGTGGTCAATCTCCAGCCAACTTTGCACCTAGTGCTTTTGAAAAGAGTGGCAAATTTTGTAGTCACCATCCTCCCTATGCATTCGAAAGAGCTATCATACCCATTTCACCCAAGGAAGAACAATTTGATTAGACAACCCTTACCAAAGAAATTTGAGATAGTTCCCTCATCCTTTCCATAATGTTGTTTGGAATCCAAGAGAGAACCATCTAATATACTAGAATGGCTTCAAGAATAGACTTAATCAAAACTAGTCTTCCTACTCTAAATACCCATTGTAAGCTTCAAACTTTTAACCTTTTTTCCAATTTGGCAATAAGACAGTTCGAGTTTGTTAGCATACACATACTTGTCAAAATAAAAATGAGTAATTTGTGCATTTTAATGCTCAAACATGTCCACAATTACATATTTTCCAGTGCAGATACATGATTTAAGATTTTCATTTAACAAAATCATAATGATTCAATCAACATGCTACATGGATAATCATGCCACCTTTATCAAATGAACTCAAAATTCTTAATCATTGTAGGCATTTTACAAAAAAAATAAAGGGTGACCCAATTAATTCCTATTTGAACGTTGACCATTTCAAACCCCACCCCCCCCCCCCCCCCCCCTCTAACACATTCTTTCATATTTCCTCTCACATATCCTCCTCTACTACAATACGTTAGAACATAAGTTATTTCGACCTAACTCCTAATGTAACTCCTATTAGAAAACTATATATTACAGAGCAATGGAACACATAGAATATTGCATAAATATAAACACAGAAAACACATAAACCAAGAAAGACACAGATATACATGGTTCACCCAATTTGGGCTACGTCCATGGAGAAACAACCAGTCCTTCCTTTTATATTATCCATCAAAATGAAGAGAAACAACCTATAGCAGATCCATTGTAATTCCCTCTTCACTCCCACACAATCTCCTCTCTCTTTCTCGCTCAGAATACACATCTACATAGCCGCAACACAATTCTCTCATATATAGCGAGGGGTTGCCTTTTAGGGAAAAAAACCCTAAATTAAACATAACTTCTACCATCAGATTTCCGCCTAATGAATGGCCCAGATTGACAACGAAATTACAACATTTTATGAGGCAATTTTACATCTATTTTTAGCTTCAGGGGCGTTGCCCTGATCCCTAATATAACTAGGATCAACACCCTATCATTAAGTCATATTGTGTAGGTGTCCTTCTTGAAGCCATCTCATCAATAACCGTGCCGTATTCCTTGTAAAAAACACACTTACCAACTCCCAATAGGCTACAATATGTTAGAACATAGGTTATTTCCACCTAACTCCTAATATAACTCCCAAGAAAAAAACATCAACTATATCATCTCGACTTCAGAGGATATATTATCATATACACTGTCACCTCCCTATTAGAACTAGGGTCGACACCCTATCATCAAGTCATATTGTGCAGATGTCCTCCTTGAAGCCATCTCATCAAATATCCAAGTCGTGCTTCTTGTTAAAAACACAATTACCTAACTCCTAATAAGCTACAATATGTTAGAACATAAGTTATTTCCACCTAACTCCCAAGCAAAAACATCAACTATATCATCTTAACTTCCTCAACATGACACTAATATTGTCATTACATATCTAGGTAAGCATGGTTAAGATTACCCTTCCAGAACTCCAAGTTTCAAGGGATATACTATTATATACACTTCCACCTCCCTATTAGAAGTAGGGTCAACACCCTATTATCAAGTCATATTGTGCAGGTGTCCTTGAAGCCATCTCATCAAATAACCAGGTCATGTTCCTTGCAAAAAACAACTTACCCAAAAATCATAGTAGTGTTTGAAAACAAGTAAAATTTATAACACAACTATCTTTCCGATGAAAGTTATCTCAACATTATAGTCATTCAGCAATTACATAGCCCGTCATTGTGTAGATTACCTTGGTAATAAATCACAGACATGTAAACATATAAAAAATTCATGTAATAATGTATACATATTGATGTTCAAGAAAGAAACATATCCTCATTACACCATGCATTGTGTCCATATACATACATCGCATAAATCTTGAACTAGTATTCGTGTACCAAAATTTTCTATTTAAATCTACATATTTGAATGGAATCACATAACTATCATCATGAACATATAATAGTGAAAATCATATATTGTCAACATCTAAATAGATCTAGATTTCCATATATCAAATGTCATAGATATTTAACAAATGAGCTACAAAAGCCAGTAAAAGAAAATGAGTCTCCATTGCCCAAGTCAAAAAAGTGAATCGTTACAAAACTTAGTAATTTTTCTCCCTTCTTTCTATTTTGAATTTGTCAAAATATTTAATTTGTTTTATAAAATTTACCTTACCATGTTTACATATAACTCATAACAACTCTCACACACATGAAAAAATATTAACCAAGATAACATAGTACATAAATTTAGTTGTGCTATCATCCTTATGACATATCAAAATCATTGCTACATATCAAAGTTAATACCCAAGTCTTGAGATTAACCATATGTCTTCATAATAGTTGACCGGAAGCCAACCAATAAGTCTTACAAATTATTATAGAATTTATATCATTGTTTAATAAATAAATATACTCACACCACATCAATTCAAAAGCTAGAACTCTCAAACAATCACTACTAAGATTCACAAATTATTATAAAATGTGTATCATTTTTTTAATATAATAATATACTTACATCAATTCAAACACTAATCATTGCAATCTTGTAATCTTTTCCACTAAAAATAGTTAACAATAACACAAAAATCAATTCACTACAACCCTATGGACCTTCATAATATTTCCATAATAACTTGCCTATAGATTATTTATTAAGAAGTGAAGGTTTACCTATAAGACACTTCAAGCATTAAAAAGGATAGCTTTCCTATAGATATTGTTAAATGATTAAAACCCAAATCAACCAAAAGGAAAACCATGAGCAAGGTTAACACCTTGCCTAGGATATTTTATTTGGATGTAAATCTTAACTACAAGAATGTGTCAAGCATTTACTTGAATTTCAAATGTCAAGCATGGTTTTTATAGCAATGTTAACTCAACTCAACTAAAGGGGGGCAAGGATATTGTATTTGGATGTAATTCTTAACTACAAGGATTGTCAAGCATTTACTTGAATTTCAAATGTCAAGCATGGTTTTTATAGCAATGTCAAGTGAACTCAACTAATAGAGTCAATCAATTGAGATAGAATCAATCTAAAAGATTTTCTTATCAATGCCTTGAATGTCAAATGTTAAGCATGGTTTTTATAGCAATGTCAACTAAATTCAACTAATAGAGTCAATCAATTGAGATAGAATCAATCTAAAAGGTTTTCTTATCAACGCTCTTATCAACGTAAAAGCCTTTGTTTCACTTGTATTATTTTTTGCTTTAGCCTATCGATTAGACAATAGCATTTGCCTCCTCGTAGTTTAAGGTTTAGTTATTTTGATTTAATTGTTTTAATTATACCACTCAAACTATAACTTTCAAACAATCACTTCATTACAAATAATTACTTAATGTTTACTTGTAACACAATAAAATATTAAATTTAATTAAACTAATTCAATTTATTTAAACTATGAATATTAATAATACTAAATCAAAATAACCAAAAAAATAATATAAAATAAAAATATCTTTAAACTTTTATTATTTTATAATATTTATTATACAACCGCTAATAAACTATAGAATTTCTAGAGATTAGTTTAACTAATGAAACAAAAAAATAAAACCATATAATTAGAAATAATTAAATTTTATTTATCTATAAATAAATAAATAAATAAATAAATTAATTAAATTAAAAAAAAAATTAAAATAAACTATAAATATTGTTAATAAAATATATAAACAAAAGTAATAAAAAAAAAAAATTATATTCTTATCAGAATTAAAAACAAGTTTTAAAAATAACATAAGGTTAGGGAGAAAAATAACCCCAAGGGATAGCCCAAATGGTCGAGTTCGCGTTGCTAAGTACCTTCGCTAATTGGGAGGTCCGGGGGTCAAATTTTCCTCGACGCCCTTGGGGGCAGGCTTAGCATAGAAAAAGCCGACGAGCAGTTCCCTTCGGGGAACTGCCGTGATCCGTTCCTGTGGATGTAGCAGCCAGTTGTAGGCCGTGAACCACAACAGAAAAAAAAAAAGGTAGGAGAAAAATATATAGAATTAAAAAATTAATTATAAATTTTATTGATGAAAAATTATTTTAAATTATTAACTTAAAATACACCATTAGGGTGAACCTCTCTTTCTCATATTTTACCTCTATTTCTAATATTTTATGGATGAACAAATTTCTCCGCTTTTTTTAAGACATTTTAACACTTTTGAGATGAACAAATTTGCAAAAGAGGTTAGGATATTGTTTATTTAAAAATAATTTTAATCAACCTTGCTTTCTTTTTTATTATGTGTAAATTTAGAATTTGACACTAAAGAATAATTTAAGAAAGGTTATGACATTGTTCATTTAACTCTTGGTAGTCAATAATAGAAAACATAATTTTAATAATAGGAAAGATAATTTAAAGAGAAGTTATGACATTGTTCATTTAACTCGTTGGTAGTCAATAATAGAAAAGATAATTTTAATAATAGGGAAAATAATTTAAAGAGAAATTATGATATTGTTCATTTAACTAGTTGGTAGTCAATAATGGAAAACATAACTTTAATAATACGAAAAATAATTTAAAAGACGTTGTGACATTGTTCATTTATCTTTCGCTTGGTAGTCAATAATAGAAAACATAACTTTAATCAATCTTGCTTTCTTTTTTACCATCTGTAAATTTAGAATTTGACACTGACACCCTCCTCTCAAGAAATGATGATGGCTCTTTCTCTCATCAGGGAAGAAAACTACTCATACAGAACAATATCTTCATGCTAATTCTCATCATTTCCCAACTCAAAAGCTTGGTGTTCTCAACACCTTAGCGACTAGAGCTTTAAGAGTTTTTCATGAGAACCATCTCAATGAAGAGAAAGCACATCTTCTAAGTGTTTTCTCTAATAATGGGTATAGTAGACATCAATGTATTAAGGCTTTCCTCAGAGCTAAAAAAGGTCCTATTGTTAAGAAAGATACCAAAAATCATTTTTCTCGTGTTCATCTTCCTCTTATCCAAGGGACCACTCACAAGATTGCGAGGATCCTAAAGAAGCATAAGGTGGCTTCAACCTTTAGGCCTTTAAATACCATCCAGAGCTCTCTTAGATGTGTAAAAGACTCAGTGGACCCCAACAATATGAAAGGTGTTTACGTTATCCCATGCTCTTGTGGGACTCCCTACATTGGTGACACTAGTCGCTCAATTAATCAAAGGATTCGTGAGCATGTTGCTGACATCAAGCATGGCAGGACCTGCTCCTTTGCTTTAGCGGAGCATGCAGATAAATTTGGCGAAGCATGTAGATAAATCTAAACATCACATCTGCATTAAGGAGTCTCAAATCGTTGCTAAGGTTATTTCCATCATCGTAAATTGAGGGAAGCCCTAGAAATTGAAAAAAACCCAATAATTTGAATAAAGATGGTGGTTGGAATATTAGTAGAAGTTGGGTCCCTGTCCTATCCTCCTAATTTTTTAAGCTTCTTTTTGGAATTTATTTTGTTTGTTTGTTTATCTATGTGGGTATTGGCATTAGAGTATTTTTCTTATCCTTCATGTTCTTTATGTAATTTATCATCCTATTCTTTTTATCCTTCCTGTTCTTTATGTATTTTATCATCCTATTCGTTCTTAATTTCTTTTATTATTTTGTTTGTTTAATGAGCTTTAGCCCCTATTTATTGTTGACCCATTTTATTTATTGATTACTTTCTTTAAATTAATATATATATAATTATATATTATTTTTTCTATTTTTATTTATTTATTTTTATTTTCATTTTTATTTATTTAATTTATTTATATATTTTTCTGACTTATGTATATTTTCGTTTTTTTATTTATTTTCCCATTAATTTTTTTAATTAGTTTATTTTTATTTCCATTAATTATTTATCAAATGATTTGTCTCGATTAATATATTTATATATTTTTACTCATTTCTTAAAAAAAAAAAAACTGGTTTTATAATTATTTACTCAACTTTCTTTAAAAATAAATAAATAATAAATAAAATTTACTCAACTTCTTTAAAAAAAAATAAAAGTAATAAATTAATTTAAATATAGCAGTTACTTATTAACCTTTCCTTTTAAATAAATTAAATAAAATAAAATCACAATTTAAATATTATTTTTACCATCTATAAATTTAAAATGACATTGAATTTCTTTTTCACCATCTGTAAATTTAGACTTTAACACTGACAAATAATTTAAGAGAAGTCAAGATATTATAAATTTAAAATTTAATACTGAAAAATAATATAAGAGAAATTAACGACATTGTAAATTTAAAATTTGACACTATTATTTGAAGTTAAGACATTTTTCATTTAACTTTTGATACTGAAAAATAATTTAAGAAAAATTAAGACATTGTTCATTTAACTTGCTCAATAGAAAAAAAAAACAACTTTAAACCACCCTGCTTTCCTTTTTACCATCTGTGAATTTAGACATTGCCATGCAATCAATATAATAAAATATTCTCTCTATACTAATTTTGTTTATTAACATAATATTCAAACCATTTCACTTCGGACCAAAAAATAAAAATAGATTTTTTTCGAATAATATAATAAAATACCATTTTTCAATTCAGACTCTACCACCACCTATCACCTATCATGAAGAATTGTATAATTCAGACTATATCACCACCTATCATGAAGAATTGTATAATTCAAACTATATCACCACCTATCATAAAAAGAAATTGTATATTCCTTTTCTGTATAACACGTACACGCAAGCAATCATAAAGAATTGTATATTCCTTTCCAGTATAACACGTGTATTCCTTTCATGTACAAGAAAGGAAACCACAATCTGGAGATAGTAGTCATGAACATAATTCAATTTGCAGTGATTTTCAAACTGATATTAGTTTTTGTGGTTATCTTGAACACTTCTGATTAGTAAAAGGCGTTAACTTTGGCGTTAACTTTAAGTCAACTTTGTTAAATTTGGAAATGTTCCAAAAACAATTGAACCTTGGACCCAAGTTCAACAAATGAAATCACCACTAGTGGGCACTTCCAATCAGCAAAAGGCATCAGCTTTTAACTAAATTTGAAAATGTTCCAGGTTTTTGTAAGCCTTAGAACCAAGTCCCAGAGGACTTTGCACCTTAGAGCCAAATTCCAAAATTTAAATCTCCATCAGTAAGCATTAGTGAGCATTTGCAATCAGCAAAAGGAATCAACTTTTAACTAAATTTGGAACAAAGGCATCAACTTTTAACTAAATTTGGAAATGTTCCAGGTCCTTGTAAGCCTTGGAACCAAGTTCCAGACTTTGCAGTCATCTTTAAATCGACATTTGCAAACACTTCCAATGGACGAAAGACAGCGACTTCCAACTAAATAGAGAAATGTTCCAAAGACCACTGGGCTTTAGAGCCAAGTTCTAGAGTTAGGGATAGTAAGCCATAAACCACCATTTCATATAACACTTTTTGCAAACACTTCCAATGGACGAAAGACAGCGACTTCCAACACTTCCAATGGACGAAAGACAACGACTTCCAACTAAATAGAGAAATGTTCCAAAGACCATTGGGCTTTAGAGCCAAGTTCTAGAGTTAAGGATAGTAAGCCATAAACCACCATTTCATATAACACTTTCGCTTCCACTAGCCATCTGGTTTGTGACCATCCCAAAAACACCAAATTCAGAGAGGTTTAAGAAAATTCAAGCACCCAAGAGTGCACAGGGAGATTGCATTGATAACCCAAGGCAAGCGAAATTCAGTGAGGTTTTAAGAAAATTCAAGCACCCAAGAGGGCACAGGGAGAGATGGCATTCATAAGCCAAGACGAGAGTGTCGAAACCAATCACAAATGTAAGTGAATGTGGCCCCATATCGAGTAGATCCAGATGGGAATGAGCCCGCAATCTTCAAATTCGAGCCTACATACAATCGTGTGAGCCATGGAGAGATGAACTGGAAGAGCATTGACAAAGATGCAAGGGCACGCAATTTCTCATTATGGACAGTTAAGAGTCGAGGAGAGCATCGGGCATGAAAAACACCAAGGAAAAATGGAGTAAAACGACCCACAGGGGTTGGACAAAGATGCAAAGAAGCTTCGAAAGAGAAGCCAAGTATGTGCAGAAGTAACACGACTACTACGTACAAACTAAAAAACAACCATGAATAGAGCCAAGGGAATGCCCAACTTGAGCAGGGCGCAGCTCTAACAGAGTCTGGAGAGCACCCAACGTCTTAACACCATTATTAAATTGTAGACCAAAGATAAAAGATAAACAAACCGGCCAAGCTCTAATACCATTATTAGACTGTAGACCAAAGATAAAAGATAAACAAACCGGCCAAGCTCTAATACCTAACAATGGCATTACTCTTTAAACCGGCTCTACCTTTTAATTCGATACTTTCTTTTCGACCATGCATAAATTTGCATTTAAAAGTGACACTAGATAAAGTACGTGAGTTAAGATAAATCTATATGATCTAAAAAATAATAAGGATCAACAGAACTTTTATAAAGTATTTATAATGAAATATCATATAATCACTCATTATTTTAATTTGACTCTAGTTTTTTAAACAATATAAGCGAAAGAATCTACCTTCAATAATATAAGACACATCTTCAATGATTTTGATGGTTTCTTTTCCACCACGTATAAATATAGAAATGACAATCAGTAAAATATATAAGGTATATAGTTCAAGATAAATCTTTGCGTTCCTAAAAAGAATAATAATAAACATCAACATGGTTTTTACAAAGTATTTATACTGAAATATCATATAATAACTCACGATTTAATTATTTTATTCTATCATTGAATCTGGAGTTTATTTACCAATATAACCAAAAACATAAATAGGTGCTCCATTCTCCTTCCAATGTTTTTTAACATGTTTTGTTTTTTACTTTACTCTTTGACACTGAAGTTTTTTAAATAATATAATTGAAAACATAGATAGGTACGCCACTCTCCCTCCAATGTTTTTCAAAACATGTTTGTTTTGTATTAATAAAATGATGAAAAACATATTTCAAACAGTCTCTTCACCCATTATAGATAAAAAGACACTTCCAAACAATATCACTCAAACCAATCTCTTCACCCATTATAGATCCAAAAAACATAATTCAAACAATATCACTCAAACAATCCCTTAGCCCATCATAATCCCTTCACCCATCATAAAGAATTGCCTAACCTTTCAATTTAACATAATATTGTACGTAATCTACCCCTTCAATATAACATAATAGTGTACTTAATTAAAGTAACTTGAATTGTTTATGCAACATAATATAGTACTCAATTTACTGAGCTACAAAGATTGGTTATCCTTTATAGGCTAGAAAATACAAGACACTTTTATTTCATAAGATTTATTGCATAGTACCAATTAATTAAAGGTTTAAATTAACTAAAGTAAACTTGCTTTAAAATGTGCTGTATGCACTATACAGCTATAAGGTCAAAAATGCACAAATAACACTTTCAAAGTTTAAGCAGAATATGGTCTCTGACAAATCTCGTTTGCTTACTGCACAGTACCAATTAATTAAAGTTATAATTTAATTAAAGTAAGCTTGTTTGAAAATGTGTTGTATGCACCATACAGTTACAAGGTCAAAATGCACAAATAAAACTTTCAAGTTAAGAAGAGTATGGTCTATGACAAATCTGGGTTGCTTACTCTCAACTACCAATCATTTGTCTGAACATTTCTGTGAAACGTTTGAATTAATACATGCCATGGCTATGAATGTTCACATCTAAAGATCCTCGACAGAAAGTTGTATATCCAACTCTCCGAATATTCGTTTGTTTGATCAATATTACGAACACACAATCAGAAAACCATAACACTCAAATCTTCACATTACCGTAGAACAAAATTTAACCCAAAAAATGCGACACTCTTAAGAAGTATGGTAGGAAACCGAGTTCTCTAATGCATTTCATAGCATGAATGTTTCCATCTAAAAATCCTCATAAAAACCATTGTTCTGTTTTTCGATAACTATTACGAACACACGATTAGAAAACCAATCACCTTAACCCTCGCATTACAGTCAAACAAAATTAACTAAAATCCCCACGGAGACAATGCAAAATGCGATTTATTTTCTTGAAACTCCCAAAACCACATTGAGAAACTGACTTCAGAAAAATAAAGATCAAAAAGCCAGTCAACCAAACTAACAAATAACCATCATGGAGAACGCTGAATTCTTAGCCACGCACAAGGACTTTTATCTCATTTAAAAATCTATGGAAAAAAATTACATAAGTTTATGGAAACTCTCATTCCATTTAACGTTATGAAAACCTTTCCTCATTTGACAATTGATAGAAAATAAATCATCACAAAAAGACTGTTTGACATACGTTCCACATAATTGATAAACTGCTTATTGAGTTTCTAAACAAACTGCATTCTGCATTACAGACATCCAACAAACATTCTCCAAATACTCAAGGTTTGAACCCCTTCAAGTTGGTGCCCAAACTCTAGTACCTGTGGGATTGCTTCTCTTCCTCTTTAAAATTTCTGGCGTACCTATAAAATATCATGAAACATAACATTAACATACAATCCACAGCAAAAACACAAAAGAAGACATACTCTTGTTATTTATAAATTTCTGCATACCTACAGAATAAAATCAATGAGCACATTGACATACCACCCATCTTAAATTATAAAGTAGAAAATATACAAAACAAAATGCCAGCCAATGGACAATGAACTTATTCCACAAAGACAATATTTAACAAGAAGACAAATTAAGCGAGAAATTAAAAGGGTATTACACACACACACACACGGGGAGAGAGATTTAAATGGGAAAGTGCCATCAAACCAGAAGCGTTTAAAATTGCAAGTCGCAAATAATAAAATAGTTATCTATACCTCGTCTGTAGCAGCGTACACACATTCCGTCCTTTTCTTTCTAATTCCAACTACCTTTTACAAGCACAGCGACTGTGATATAGGTGTAGATCACTAATTCCAACCATGTAACCAATCTCCTCGTTACTATTTTTTAGTATTTACGTGGCTCCTTAACTAACATGACCATACAGAAAGGAGTCTTTATCTCATGAAGAAGCACATGGAAATCAAGAAAAAGAACCCTAGGTCGCAAATAATAAAATAGTTATCTACACCTCGTCTGTAGTAGCATACACACATTCCGTGCTTTTCTTTCTAATTCCAACTACTTTTTACAAGCACAGCGACTGTGATATAGGTGTAGATCACAAATTCCAACTATGTAACCAATCTCCTCGTTACTATTTTTTAGTCTTTACGTGGCTACTTAACTAACATGAACGTACACAAAGGAGTCTTTATCTCATGAAGAAGCACATGGAAATCAAGAAAAAAGAACCCTAAGTAATTTGTAATGTCTCTCGTGCAGTATGCATGGCTCCATTAGGCAGAGTTTTGTCATGGCAATGACTTGCTTTCAGCCATCTCCCTTCTTGCTCCAAGACAGGTGTAGCACCAATGGTAATGTCTACAGACTTTTTCGGTACAAAGGTGGAAGAAAATGGCAGAATATCAAGATACACTTTAGAGTTTTGAGCAAACCACATCATTTATTTTTGTTTCTATTAGTGAACATGTAAAAAAAGAAAGTGAAAACAAGTTGCATAAGCATGTGCACAATTGATGGTAGTGTTCCTTCACGATTCCAGAATGAGGAAATGTTCCCTCTATTGAAATGACTTTGGTACCAGATAGTACCAGATGTGGTGTATATATACAAGTTTTCACTTTAGATTTTCATGCCTCTAGCACACCTTTTTTAAAGCCAAGAGATTGCAGTGGCAAATGAAATCCCCAAGTATTGTGCCCATCACCATAGGTTAATGGAAGAATCAATATTGTCATCAGTAAGAGCCTACAATGATAATAACATCAAGTGTTGAAGGTGTTGACAGCAATAGAGTCAACAGTGCATGAACAACAAATGAAAGAACCAAATATCACGAGTTGGTTAGTCTATTACAACCACCAATGGTTAATGAGTCAGTCAACCTGTTACAACCAACTAGACAACAGAATCAAGCAAGCCTTGATTGGCTGAGGTGTAAAGACTTGGGACTTGGAGATGAGAAAGTACATAGGCATGTGGGAAGATGCAGAACTTGAGAGTTTATGGCATTCAAAGTACAGTATCAGATAGCTACAGAGTAGAATGTTCTCCATGTAAGCCTATTTCTAGTGTCCTGGCCTGTATAGAATACAAGAATCTATGGTCCCTAGTGTTCTGGCCTGTATAAAATACAAGAATCTATGGTCCTGGTCTGTATAAAATACAAGAATCTATGGTCCCTAGTGTCCTGGCCCGTATAAAATACGAGAATCTATGGTCCCTAGTGCTAACAGGTGGAGGTAGATTCAGTGCCTGCGCATTTTGTTATATCCTTTGCATACGGAATTGCCCCATCACATTATATGCAACGTCACATTTTTAGTGGTGACAAATAAGATGCAAGGAGTTTCAAGGTGACATATTTAGAAACCTTGAAAGTGAACTAAAAATGGTGGATATATCTTTATGTTCCCCATTTTTTTATCTTGAAGTTTATGAATTGACCAGTAGAAAAGCAGTTGTTCATCACAAGTGTGAGTTCATTTTCTGGTTTGTAAGTGCAAGTTCCAGGCTCTCTGCCAACACCTATACCTACACCCAATCATGGGCAAATAAGAAGGCTAGACGAGTACGCAAATTTTGTGGATCCATGTTGCATGGTAGAAACCTGAAAAATAGAGGAATTGTTCAGTAATAGCTGCTAGTTATGATGCTAACACCTATATACCTATACCCAATCATGGGCAAATAAGAAGGCTAGACAAGTACGGAAATTTTGTGGATCCATGTTGCATGGTAGAAACCTGAAAAATAGAGGAATTGTTCAGTAATAGCTGCTAGTTATGATGCTAAGTGCTTGGTATAAGGAAACTTGTACAAGAATTGTCACAGACATGCCCTCAATGGTTTAAAGGAGAGAAGAGGCTTTTGTATGATGTCTATTTTGAGGATCCATGTTGCATGGTAGAAACCTCAAAAATAGAGGAATTGTTCAGTAATAGCTGCTAGTTATGATGCTAAGTACTTGGTATAAGGAAACTTGTACAAGAATTGTCACAGACATGCCCTCAATGGTTTAAAGGAGAGAAGAGGCTTTTGTATGATGTCTAAGATGTGCAAAGAATCAATCTCTGTCGTGACGCATCTTAGGAGACCAATTATCTTGGATGCCCCAAAACACAGATGCTATATGAAGGATAATATTCAAGAAAATGACCAACTATAATGAAAAATGTGCATTCCATGCCTCCAGTGGTAACTAAATTTATCGACTGCCATTGTCCCCATTTAGAACAAATGTTGGCAATGACAAACAATGAAGGAAAGAAAGAAAGAAAGATTTAGTCCTCGGGTGACCACAAAATTAGGTCAATGGGACTAAGTAAATACATCTAGTAAAAATGCAAGATATGTGGGAGTGCATATGCGACTCCAATATAACTCCAAAGCTAATAAGACTAAGATGTGACTAAAATAGCACCAACATGGAATAGAAGTACAAATACAAATACAAATAGAGAATGTATAAAGTCATATGAGATGATCAACAATGAGAAATGCGAACTATGTCTGCTGCTGGATCAATGTTGCACGAAGCGGGGACGTTTTTTGGAAGCAGATATGTGGAAGAGTCATTTCCCAAAAATCTAGGAAGCAAAGTGTTTTGGAAGAGTCTATTTTATATATATATATATATATATTTGCATTTATATTCAAAAAAACATCCAAATAACAAATTAGTTGTAGAAGATATGAAAACATGCATATCTGTACATCAATCAATATAGATATGGCATCCAATGTACATCAATGATTAATTATTCGAGCACCAACCATATAGATGCATTAACCATCTAGAATCTAGATTCTTCTCATCTTACCTCACCTTTGCCTCTACATCGATTGTCTAGAGATATTAGTCAACATTGCCCAATTTTGATCAACCTAATCCAAGCCTTAAAATATGGTGGAAAAAGCTTAACATGCTTGAAGCCTTGATTAATAATTTTGACTTGATTGACCCCGGCTGCGGGTGATTAATAAGGATATTAATGCGGGGGCGGCCTTCCCACTGGGCAAGTGGCAGCCCAGATCTGCCAGCTGTAGGGGCGATCTACGGGCCTGCCACCCCCGTCCTGATAAATTCAATGCAGGCCTTAATGCCGCCCTGCAAATTGCCGTGAACTGCATTATAGTTGGCCTTCGATTCGCCTCTCCGGTGCTCAACTTGCAGTTTGCCTGCGTTGGAATGTCCAGCACTTGGAATGTCGCTCTGTGGCTTTTTAAGAACCAGCCTCCGTTGGTTATGCCTCATCTGAGGTCTGTTCATCGCGCAATCTGGCTGTGGATGCTTTGCTTTTTCGATTTGTTGTTGGTGCTTGGGCTTTGGCAGCGGACTCTAAGGTTCAGACCTTGGCCCTCAGAACAGAAGGCCTTGGTCTTTTCCTTTGGGCGCCCTGGCTCTCTTGTTTACAAGCACCAGTTTGATTGTGTTCTCATTGCGCCCCTCGGCGCTCATGGTGACATTCCGAACCAACTCTTTGTGGTAAGTCTCGCCCCGCCCCTCTGTGTTCCTTCTGATTCATATATGTCGCCCTTCGTGCTTCTGTCTACTATCAAGCCTTTGGGCAAGGTCAATTAGCTCTCTGCGAATTGTGGTGGGTGGCGAACTAGTTCTTTGTGCAGCCCCTGTTTCAGTGTCGCTCCAGAATGTCGCGTGAACGGCTCCGCCTTATCAGTCGAAGGGGTGGGTCTCGGGGAGGAGCCAGAGGAAGAGCTTCCCCTCAGCGCTCCTCTCCCTCAATGGATTCCTCCTCTGAAGAAGTTAACTCCCATGGGGCAAGGCGTAGCCGAGGCAGAGGAAGAGGCCGAGGTCGTGCAGCTGCGTGTTCGCACAGCTCTCACCCCTCAACCTGTTTTCGGTTCCACTGCTCCTTGGACAATGCTACTTATTTTGTGTCTGTGCGGATTGAGAAGTGCGAAAACGCAGCTTCTCCAAAAGTCCCTGCGGAGCCAAGGCCACCTTCTCCTGTTCAATGTCCAAGATTTCAGCCTGCGGAGGCCTCGGGTGCGGAGGCGGGTCCAAGCAAGCCGGCAAAGGATGATGCTCCTTACACAGATATGAGTGCGTCAGATCAATATGGTTGCAGAATTGTTGAGGAGCAACCATCCACCTCCGTGGATGCTTGAGCTTGTCTCCTCACCGTTTTGGGGGTCGTTTCTGCGGTTTCATGAAGTGTGTTCGGCTTCTCCAGTGCACAGCGTTCGTCGTGGGACAATTTTTGATCCTTTCAGGTTTGTTCAGGTCAAATTCGGTCTTCATCTTCGTCTACGTTTGTTGTTATATCTATGTATGTTTGAATCTCCACACAAAGCCCGGGATAGTGGGTTTTGGTATGTGTCAAACGGTTTGGCTTTCAATGGGTTACGGATTGTGTCCAATTGTCAGTCTTTCAATCTTTCAGTCCTTCAGTCTTGGTTGGTGTTATTGTCTCATCTTCCAGTGTTAAAGTCCAGCTGTAACCATCTCAGCATGGTGAATTTTGAGGTTAGCCTCGGTGTAAGCTTTTTGTAATCCTTTTTGTATAGTAATAGAAGTAGCATAAATTACAAACAAAAAAAAATTGACTTGATTGAAAGGTATTTTTTTTTTTGCTAAGGCCATGACAAAGGAGTTCAACAATTAACACCACCAACACTAGGGTACATGAGCACATATAGGGCTCGGTGTTGTTGATTAAATGCCAATCACATACCCTCAAACATGATATAAGCTAATGAAATGCCACAATCTCATTGATCCTAAATTCCTGAAAACTGTTAAGTCCGCTGAATTTTGAATAGGATATGAAATTCTATTTTTTCCATATGAAGTCCGATGAGACTAGAAGCACTCTCAAACATCCAGTCATTTCAAAATTCATAGTAATGTTAAAAATTTAAGTAAAAGGATGAAAATGAAAGATAAAGGAGCATGTCTGCTCCTTTTACTTTTAAGAATTTAACATAACCAGGAGGAAGCTTCTAGAAAGCAATCCAAGGAGCATCAAGGGAAGTGTCCAGGAAGCCCCAACCCAACTTAAGTCAAAGAAAAAAAATTATTTAGAACCCCATGGAACTGCCCATCTCCCTCTGGATCCGTTGGCAATCCATGCAGATCCGTGCCCGAACCTCCACAAATCTGCAGATTAGAAATCCAGAATCGTGGATCCAATTTTCAAATCCGCAGTTCTGTCGAAGAATCACCCAAAGATCCTTACGGGACGCGGTTTCGACCTTGGATCCTTGGTGGGGGAAGGATCGTGCAACACTGTGTTGTATTGTGCAACACCACAAAAGGGAGGGGGGTTAAAGATGAAGCCAATGGGATCTGTGTCCCCCAAATCTGATGGCCAATGGCGAGGGAGGCGAGTAAGTCAATCTTTCCCTATTCGGGTCCCCCAAAACCATCAGGGAATCCAACTGCATGACCCTAGGGGGAGTAGATGAGCTGCTACTACTAACATCTGGGTTCAAAGGGAAGAAGCTACTAATCATTCTCTGTTTATTGTGTTGTATCTGGGAGGAGGTCTGGCGGACGAGAGGTGCCCTGTGCTATCTCTGCCTCTAACCATTCCCTCTAACTCTCCAAGGGTAGGTCGACTGAAGCATGGTATATCGTCTGTGGGTCAGCCTTGAATGTACTTGTTTATCTCAGACTAGGGACGGGGGGTTACAGAGAACCTCAAGGTCTCACCATTCTCCCTTTTGCTGCAAACAGAGACTCTACCTGCCGTTTGTTGTTTCGACTTGACGAAACATGGAAGTAAGAGGTAATAGTTCTAGAAGCCTCAGGATGATTCAAAGTGTGCAAGAACTGAGATCTATACGTAAATATCTCCCTAATAAAAAGGGCTAGGCATCTCTAGTCCTAGTATCCAAAAAAGGAAGAGAGGGAGTTCCTATAGAGACAATGGAAATGTCCTTTGATCTCATAGTAAACAGGGCACCCAAAGATGAGGTGCCATTCAGTCTCTGGTTCCAGAAGATGGCACACTTGGCAAATTCTGTCCAACTGGGGAATATGATGGTTCATCTCAACTCTAAGGCAATGTGAGCCAACACGAAGTTGCCCCAAGGGAATCTTGAGAGAGTGCATCCAATGATGATGCATGTAGGGGGGCAAATGATAAGGCCATCCTACAACTCTAAGAAATGCTCCAAATAGAAAGACATCTTCAGACCAAGGCCAATAGGAGGGAAAATCCATGTGACCTGAGCGTATAGCCGATAGATATCCTCTCTAATAGACTGGTTCAACCCCTGTTTAGTTGGCACTCAGCACATTGACAGAGAATCGGAATGGGGGAAGGCGCTCTGGGGAAATGGCCACAGACTAGAGGAGTCAGGACGCCTCGAAGAAACACACACGTGCATGATCTATCGACTAGTCTGAAGCGAGGCCCTCTAAGGAGCAAAGTGCTAAGTAGGGGTAATGTCATCTCCCCGTTGTCAAGAAACAGAGAGATCTAACTCTGTGGAGGAAAGGAACTAGGTGGAAAATGCCCTCAAGGAAGAATTGATGGGCACTGGACTCTGCCTAGGTAATAGGTTATGGAACTGTACATTTTCATCTCATGATGCGTCTGAGAAGTAACCTCTGGATTCTATCCATCTTAGCCCAATCCGTTTGTACAATGCTTGGCCCCCAGACCTCAGGGCCATAAAGGACCATAGGTCAAATAATCGCGTCCATGAGGTGGAGTTTGGACGAGACATCCTGAAACAGATTATGAAAGCATTGTCTCTCGATAAGGGATAGGGAGCCATACCCTTTGTTGAGTCGGGCCTAGAGGGCTTGCCTCATCCCAAAACGAGGCCTTGTGAACTACACTCCCAAGTAAATGTAAGATGAGGTGATCTCAATCTCTTCTCCCCAAAAGAAATTAAATGATTCTGTCGATAGAAGAAATCCAGCAAAGTGAGTAGAAAATTGGCAGTGCCCAAGTAATGTCTAATGCCCCTATTGAGACTTACCAGAGGCTAGGGATGAAATTTTTCAAATCGTTGGCATCTTCAGGTTTGGAGTTGCCCCCAAAGTAAATGTTGCACAAAAGACAATAGATGAATTGGAACTTGAACAAGTGCGAGTTCGTTTTTTGCTTTGTAAGTGCAAGTTCCAAGCCCTCTGCCAACACCCATACCTACACCCAATCATAGGCAAATAAGGTTAAACAAGTACGGAAAATTTGTGGATTTATGTTGCATGGTATAAACCTGTAAAACAGTGGAATTATTCAGCAATAGTTGCTGGTTACGATGCTAAGTGCCTTGCTATAAGGAGACTTATACAAGAATTGTCACAGCCATGCCTAAGATATTCAAAGAATCAATCCTTGTCGTGAGGTATCTTATGAGACTATCAAGATTCTCGAATGCCCCCAAACACAGATGCTATATGAAGGATAATATTCAAGACTACTTCGTTGAAAATGACCAACTATAATGAAAGATGTGCATTCCAGTCCTCCAGCGGTAACCAAATTTATCAACTGCCATTGTCCCCATTGAGAACAAATGTTGGCAATGACCAACAATGAAAGAAATGAAATGATTCTATCGATAAAAGAAACCCAGCGAAGTGAGTAGAAAATTGGCAGTGCCCAAGTAATGCTTGATGCCTCGCAATCACGATTCTGATCTCCACTGTGCTGGGACAAAGGGAATGAAATCTAAAAATGCAGAGACGTTGGAAGAGCTCAGCCCACGGGTTGCTTTTAGCGATTGTACACGACTAAAAGTGTAATCGGGTTTGCCATAACTTACCTTCTGGAGATAAGAGGCCTTAAAATGAATGCCCATAACTCGCCTTAAAATGAATGCCCATGACTCATAGCAGAGAGATTGCAAACAATAAGCTTTACGGGTGCATCTGAATTGGCGTTTACAAGCTGACAAGCTGCAGCTTATTTCCTTTAATATCTACAGACTACCCGAGCAACAATCTATCTTGCTCAAAAGCAATCTAATCGACAATAATAATATCAATAGATGCCCAGAAGAAAAATCAATAAAGAAAAAGGGAATACCAGGCAATTCCAGAGGCGAAAAAAAACAAAACCCTCCCAGAACGAAACCCTAATACCCGAGCAACAATCTATCTTGCTCAAAAAGCAATCTAATCGACAATAATAATATCAATCGATGCCCAGAAGAAAAATGAATGAAGAAAAAGGGAATACCAGCCAATTCCAGAGGCGAAAAAAATCAAAACCCTCCCAGAACGAAACCCTAATACCCGAGCAACAATCTATCTTGCTCAAAAGCAATCTAATCGACAATAATAATATCAATCGATGCCCAGAAGAAAAATGAATAAAGAAAAAGGCAATACCAGCAAATTCCAGAGGCGAAAAAAATCAAAACCCTCCCAGAACGAAACCCTAATCTTCAAGCATTAACTAGAACGCATCATTTGTATTTATCTGCATCTATTTCCAACATATCTTAAAGAACTACCAATTATCCTAACAGATCTTAAAGAATAATATCAATATGTCAATAGAAGAGATTGGAGTGCATACATAGTAGTGCCGATGAGCGGGGTGAGAAAGAAGACAGCGTTGAGCCAATTGTCTGTAATTTTCTTCTCTACCTTGTGGGGTAAGTCCTTCCAAAGGCCGGGCATGACTTTCTGCTCAAATGGCGATAACGAGTAGATCACGGCCTTCAAGCGAATAGGAGGTCCCTTCGCCATTTTCTACCGTCTGATCTCAATTGCCGAACCAACACTTCTTTTCCACAGCGATGCGAAATAAATTCAACACTCTCCCCTTCCGTTAACACAAGGCCGATGGAAGAACATATAGGCTATGTGAAGACTGCGGCTTTTATATAACGTTTAATTGTATTTTCAAGTCCAAAAAGCCCAAGCCTTCCGAAGGAAACAGACTTACTGAATGAATTCATTACTAATATGAGTGATAATTAGAACACCGACTTCTTGAATCAAACTTTACTGGCTCTGATACCAAATTTCTCAGCAGGGGCTTCTGTCACAAGCTTGCTTTGACTCTTGGCCTTGCTGCGTCTCTTCGTCTGTCTTTGCAAAACAACACCTGGTGAACCAGTGGTGAACTTAGTGCGAACTTACTCAGATCTTTCACGCTCTGTGACCTCAACACATGGCTTCCTCGCCTAACAACGATCTGGCATCCCTTCGATCCTTTGGCAAACCCCTAATGAACTTCCTGTGAACTTCGAATGAAGATTGCAAGACAACTACTACCACAGCAGACAATGATAAATGCGCACAGGTATTCAAATGCGGAAATGTATACTCATATTATTACTCCAAATGGATTCAGGTTACAGATCAGAGATTACAGAGAGAATTCCTTACCAGAGATTGACTATCGTTGCATTTATCGGACTTTATGCCGATCACAGAGGATCAAGCAATACCGAAGGCTACCTGGCAACGGATAGGCTCTGCTTCAGAATATACAGACATGACTCATATACAAACTTGACTGACTGCTAATAGATCTTGCCACTTTAAGTTCTTACCAGTGTCGAGCACACGGATACGCAGGGTTCTCAAATCTCTAAGACTCTAAGACTCTAAGACTTTCCAAATGTGAATGCCTCTTGAATGAGCCTTACCCTCATTTTATAGCAAATGAGATGGGACAAACACTCCTATAGGGCATCGGACAGGTAGAAGGAATCATTGCTTTCGGGTAACACCGAGGTGACATCCGCACAAAGATTCCAGTCCGGAAAAGTAAATCCTACGAGAAAATATGTTGTCTCCACTATTTACGTAGTGGATTGACTATTTACAAAGTAGATGCTTTGGTATAGCAAAGCCCACGAGAAAGTCGGCCACAATTAAGTCCTTGTGACTAGACAACATTATTACAATAATGGATGTTTTTACAGATAAGCCCATGAGAACCGTCAGAATACAGTCAGTTTGGGAAATCTATTTCTTTTGTACAACAATTCGTCCCGGGCTATTGTAAAGATCCTGCAGACTATCATTGGTTTTCCCAAAATAATTTGATGTTTTATTTTGGTTAAGAGCAACCATTCATAATGACCACTCATATTTTCTTTGAGAGAATGATTATAAAAGGTTGACCATTCTCCAGTTGCCATTGGGTTGACAGTTTTATAAATGGTATGAAAACATTCTCGAATATTATGCTCGAGACACAAGTCACAATGATTTTTGCAGTATGATTAATGGTAGACCAGGTCCATGGCCGTCCTGTTAACGCCATAATTGCACCACCATTCCTGGAACCAGTCACTTTGCTGATTTCTTTGAAAAGTACCTGTTGTACTAAATTTTAATTTAGTATAGTGGGTTTCTTCTTTATCATCAACATTAAGAAAATCCCACCATAGCTGTTTATAACCTGCAAAATCATAAACTGTGTCAGGAAAAATAATTTTTGGATCTCCTTTTGGCCATGTAGCCGCATTATGAGTAGGCCACGACCATGTGAGATTCCTCGTACGATGGATGCAAAAATACTTTTCATATATTCCAGTGCGGGCTCCTCCATGATACCATATGCCAGATATATCATGAAAATCTTGTTGCAAAGCTACTTCTGCAAATCTGGCATCTCTTTTTGCTTTTTCATAAAAATCATATCATGTGTCCATTTGCTTCCCTTTGGATACACTTTCCTTTCAGTTACAACACGCTGAATATCGGTATGTGCCTGTAGATTAGCATCTAGTACCTTTGTATTTCTCAATTGCCATGTAGGCTTCCAGTTTTTCTTGTATTCTTCCCAGTCTTGATTGTCTCGGATAGTGCGTAGGACCTCTTGCTTTTGATTCTGGTCCCATTCTATTACAATGGTCATAATATGATCCTAAGACTGGATGTACTCTCTGCTGAGAAATCTAGAAGACAATTCTCAGTTCCTTTGATGTGTTCGACCTGAAAGTCGAAGTTAGCAAAGAGTGCTTGCCATCTGGTGAATTTAGCCTCACCTGGCTTTTTGATGTCTTTAGTTAAGACCTTCTGGAGAGCTGAAGCATCAGTTCTGAGCAGGAACTGTTTGTTTATAAGGTAGACATCAAACTTGTTGATGCAGTTCTGTTGAAAAGTGTGCAAGGCAACTGATGGAGACTTGGTGGTTGAGAGGGAGGGTATATTACCTCTCAACATGGAGAGCCAGAAGAAGTCTCAGAGAATTGTGGAGGAGCCACGATTGGTGCAGCAGCTTCAAGAGGTTGTGGAGCAGCCACAACAAGGGAAGCTGAGAGGAGATCGAGTAGAGACATCTACTCATGCAGAGACCTCCAATAGGGGGAAACTTCGAGCCAGGTGGGCTGAGGGATCACATGCAGCCATAACTCCAGGTAGGAGGTGGGGCGATATAGATTGATAGTCCCAAGGAGGAGGGGCATGATCCTTGAGGTACCCAACCTCTTGGATGAGACCTTGCTACGGGAGCCCCGATGTGGAGTAGCAGGAACTGACTGATTGGGTAGAGATAGATGCGGATGGAGCGACAGAGAGAGCGACAGTACGGGGAATCCCAGGACAGCGCATAGCATGCAGGCTGTAACAATGCAAGAGGCACAAGTGTTTTGCACAGTACTAGGTGGCACAGAGAGGTGTGCAATGGTGCGAGATGCATGAAGATGTTGCAGTAGCGCAGATGTCAGAGAGGGAGCACTTGTTAGCAGCAGGTAGAGATTCAGAATCAGAGTATGTTCCTAGCCCAACAGATTGGTCAGTTGGGAGTTTTTTTTTTGTTCCAAGTGTTGTTGGAGCAAAGTGGACCGGGCAGATGTGTTGCATGCA
>APFE031092129.1:5464-24909 GCA_000404065.3 Pinus taeda | reverse complement strand
CAGTATTCTCATGCAGGATTTGCGCAGTAGAGGAGGCAAGCAGTGGAAGAGATTTGGAGATCAGATCTGAGCTGTATTGTGTGTAACAGAGGTGGAGATACTTGTGAGAAGTATTATGCTGTGTAATGTTACATGACTCAATCATTAATATACAGATAGTTGGGGTTTTTAGCGAGATGCTTTCCCCGGGATACATACTGTGTTAATGTGTGAATGCTCTTGATGTTTTATTGTTATTGATGCTGCTATATTGATGATCAATGTAGAGGATCTTATGTATTGTGTATGTTTTCCACAATAGTACATGATCAGGATAATTTCCATTGAATATGTGTTAAATTATTCAAAATTTCTATAGATACTAGATTAGACAACTGGGTTGTAATTCTCCCTTCTATTTAATAAAGGTCCTCAAGTTTTCTTCCATATAATTGTGCAATTATGAATGTTATCATTTGTGAATGCTATTGTATGTTCATTATATATCTGATTTTGTAGTGTTTATGTTACAATAGATCAAGATGCTTTGATGGTTTTTTGCTACTGTGTTTCTACAAGTACTCTTCAAGCGGGATAAGTACAGAGAGGAGTTGCAAGCTCTGTCAAGGGGGAGAAAGATCGAGCAAAGGATAAGCGGAAGTTCCAGGTTAGTCCTCTCATCTTTCTCTTATCTATTGTGCATAGGAGAAATCATTGAATTACTTTAAATTGTTGTTTATAGGGTAGCTCCCAAACCTAGAGGGCTTGTCGATCGAAATTTCCCAGAAATAAAATGGTGACTCTGCTGGGGAGAAAATAGATGTTTGGTTGTTGTTGTTGTTTATTTTATAAACTATAGATAGAGCCTGAAGTCAGCCAAGTAGCCTTCGAACTGCTCTTGCTCTGCAATTGCATAGTAGATGAATGTTACTTTAGTCAATCTCTGGTTTAGTTTATGAATTAAATATTTGACTTACAAGCATTCTAGATGCCCTTTTGGTAGCCCAGTAACCTCTCAAGTCATTTCTCTATACTTTTCTCTTTACTGTCCATCATAGCTCAGCTTAACTCGCTGAAAACAACTGCAAATTTGAGCCAAAACCCACTTCAATTGTGCTCCCCGGCCCATTGCATTGTCTGTCACTGTCAACTAGTATGCATCGCATCTCTTGAGTTTGTAAAGTGTGATGCATCCTTGTTTCTGTGAAGCCTAGGTGTGATGACTGACTAAACCTATTTCCATTCTAGAAATTTGGGGTTTTTGTCCTTGTTTTCAGTTTTGTTTAGTTGTTTTTGTTGCTTATGAATAGTGCCTCATTACTGAAGCCTAATTTCATTACATAGATCAGCCTCCATTTATTAGGATTAGTAAATGTTTTTATGTATTTGTCCATCATTTACAATACTTTGTCGAAAAGTTGCATAAATCAAATTGTCGCTTTAGTATGAAAGTGTCGTAACTGTCGTTTTGTGTCAAAAAGAGAAGTGTCATGGATTCTTCCTTCCCTGGATAGTCGATTGAACTTTTTGTCATGTATTTGGTTTGATTAGTTTTTATTTGAAGTGTTGAAAGAATTTTTTATTCAAAATTGAAAAGTGTCGTTTAGTCTTCCTTTCTATTTTGAAAAATAAATTGTCGAAATGTCATTTTGAAAGAAATATTTTAGATCTTTGCTACATTTGTTTTTCCTTTTTGGCATTTTTCACATTAAGGGGAATGAAAAACAAATACATGCACTTGCATTTGCATTTAGTTTGTGTGTGAAAAATGATTTAGTAAAGTGCAATAGTGTGTGCTCTTTTCTCTTTGTTTGAAAGAATTGTAATCTTCTTTCCTTAGTAGCTAGTATTTTCATTACTCAAAACAAACAACGATTGTAGATTGCATTTTAGGAATTTTAAATCAACATGATGCGGTGAACCATTAAAAGGAAAACTTTAAACAAGATCAACTCTAAAATAAATCTCAATGAACCTAAAAACACTCTGAACTTAACACAACACATCTAGAGGTCTAGGCTAAAGATGTGTTCTAGCGTTGTAAAAACTAGTAACTATCGTTTTCATCGAAGGTTGGGTGATTACTCCTCCTTGATATGACAAGTGCTAGCACGAACTTGTGCTCCCCGTATCGTCGTGTATATATTAGGATACTACAATTGGCTTATATCCTTTATCCATAGGAAGCCGTGTCTGCCACCCTGTTGATCGCAATGCACTGAGCACAACATTCGAGAAGATTGATTATCATACTTAAGTCCTTGGTAATTTCTTTTTAATTTATCACCAAGGCGTATATTATAGTTTTGCGATTGGTTTGGTAATCCCTCTATATATATTTTCCAGAGTAGTCACTTTCATTCCTTTAAGACTCTTTAAAAGAAAAGGTCCATCTGAGCACTTGTCACTTTTGGCTCATTAAAAATCGCAGGCAACTAGAGTCATCTTTAGCTTTTTCTTGACTCTTAAAAACTGAAAAAGCAAAGTTGTGACAAAGCATCATTAAAATTAATTGAATTCGGAATAACACCCGTGTTCCTCAGTTGATCTTAGGTTGAGACATATGGCAACGAATCAGGAGTCTACCAATCAAGGAATCCCTTTTGAGGGGAATCCTAGTCCTTTTTCCTCTTGGGGAAATATTGGTGCTTCCTATATGGCTACATTATCCCTTTCGAGACTTATCATTGGCTTGCTAGTATGGCTATTTTCAAACTCCTCGGTTCAAAATGTCAAGACATCTCTGAAATCGAGTACACCTCCAACTAGACAAAATCAACAGCCAGTTGACCTTTTGCCTTATTCCTCGTTTGTTTCTTCCTCCCATTCTTACTCTTTGCTTGGTGAAAGTATTGGTACTAGGAACCAGGTGGCTAAGAAGAAGGAGAAAGGGAAGAAGAAGAAGGAGAAGGCAATTCAGCAAGGGGGCAACCAAGCAACCATTGCTTTGAATGCAACATCTGATGAAAATCCATCCATTAAGCCTCACAAAGTCAAATATCCATGCATAATTTGTGCGGAATACCATCTTCATCGAAATTTTCCTTTCTTTCCTCAGGCCTTGAAAGAATGGTCTTCCCGTTCGCACCATCCCATGTCATCAACTTCTGGAGATCATGTTGGTAACACACCTCCAACTAGTGATAGTAAAGTTCATGGACAAAAGGGAAAAGTCAAGCTTCCATGTAGGTTACGTGAAGGTATACACCCCTTTCACCTTTGTCCCTATTTGGATGAAGCCAAAATAGTGTTGGATAACTGTCTTGCTTCGTTGCAGCGACTTCCATCTGGCTACAAGAAACTCTCCCCAAGTTCTTTACTAGTTGAAAAAATAATTGACTTAAATCAACCGTCGGTCGAAACCACTCTCTCTGAAGGTGAATCTTATGAGTCTATACTCGACCAAAATCAACAGGTCAAGGTCGCAGTTGACCTAGTTTTACCTTCAGAAAATTGTACCCTTCCCGAAGAGAGTGAAAATGATACCACTCAAGTTCTTTTTGTTTCCTTAGATTCAAATGCTCTTGGGGGTAGTCCACCTATTCCATCAAGACAGGAGGAAAATCCTCTAGTTATCATAACTCAAGGGGTTAATTCTCCCATTTCTATGGTACCCCCTCCAAGTAGTCTAGTCACTTCCTTTGATTGGAATTGACTGGAAGGATCCCGCCTTCCTTCTTATGTGCCTTTCCAGATCATAGTACAAGTTTGTAATATGATTGTACCTGGCACTATTATTGATGAAGGTGCATCACTGAATATCCTTTCCTCAACTGCTTGGAAAGCGCTCGGCTCACCACTACTTGTGCCTGTTACACAGAATATTTTGGGCTTTAACAAAGGAACCAGTCAACCGTTAGCAATCCTTCCTCAGTTACCTATCACTTTGGGAGAAAAAATTGTTTATTTGAATGTGATGGTAGTCCCAGTACCTTTAGATTAAAATTTACTTCTTGGGCGTGACTATGTTTATCACATGGGAGCTATTGTTTCAACACTCTTTCGAGTGATTTGTTTCCCACATGAAGGCAGGATTGTCACCGTTGACCAGATTTAATTTTCTAGTCCAAATATAGCTCCTAGTCAACCATCATCCCTAAATGGTCCATTTATACCAATGGTATCATCCCTGTCACGTGTTAATTATGTGGCAACCTGTTCCATACCTACATCGACTGACGATCAATTCAGTGATGTTGTACATTATGTACTAGGGGCATTGGAACCAGATATTTCGTTCATGACCACTCATGAGTTGTGATCATAGGAGGCCGAGGATAGTTCATTGTCTTGTGTCAACCTCTTTAAAAAATGAAACCAAGGGGCCAAGGGCAGTTCGTTATCTTGTGTCAACCTCGTTAAAAAATGAAACCAAGGGTCTGAGGATAGTTCGTTATCTTATGTCAACCTCATTAAAAAATGAAACCAAGGGTCCGAGGATAATTCGTTGTCTTGTGTCAACCTCATTAAAAGATGAAACCAAGGGCAGAGGATAGTTCATTGTCTTGTGTCAACCTCGTTAAGGAATGAAACCAAGGATGTGAGCATAATTCCTCATTTTGTGTCAAGCTAATTTAAAAACAAAACAATGTCCCAAGTTCAAATTCTAGTCTCTGATTAGATCTCGCAAAATCCCAGTTGAGTCTTTCACTTGATCTCTAAAAGAACCTTCATTCCATCCACTTGATTTCCATGACTAGTCTAATGAATGTAACGAAGCTTAGGGGGCATGCACCCTTGTCTATTCTGCAAACAAAGCTAGTTGAAAAGATAAGTTTCCTTGTAGGTAATGTGATTGGTCTGACACACCATTCACCTTCATATATTCTGCGGACAAAGCCAAGGAATTATTTTTTCTATTCTCCGGATGAAACCTGTAGGTTATGTGATTGGTCTAACACACCATTCACCTTTTTCTATTCTGCAGACAAAGCCAAGGAAGTGTTTTGTCTATTCTGCGGACGAAACCATCCTACCTAACCATAAAAATTTCCATATGGCTACAGGAGATTCTCCTTTTCATTATGCTAGGGGCATGCAAACCTTTTTTCAATTTCATTTTTTAGCTTTTTAGCTATGTTGTTTCTAGCATTTTAGTCTTGCCTCTTCTACTTTTTTAGTTTTGTCGTTTCTAGCTTGTGTAAAAACAAAAAATTGAAAAACTGAGCATAGTTCCCCCATGTTTTAAGCTCGTTTAAACAAAAAAAAAAAAAAACCCACCACTGAGCATAGTTCTCCCATGGTTCAAGCTCATTAAAAATTGAACCCACCTGGAGTAATTAACCTTTGTGGTTGTCATGCTATCAACCTTTTGAGCCTTGGTTGTGTACCTCCCATCACCTCCATTCTTTTGGCCAATCCTACGCTTCCACTTGGTTGTTTACCCTTTTTGAGGAACAAGTCCAATGAGTGGTCTTGTTAGCTAGACTCTTCACAGAATTCACTATGTTTCGAGAAGTTCCAAGATTACCCAGAACTAGTTGGTACCCCAGACACCACTTGTTCCTCAAAATTGAGTCTCCTTTAAACCCTTTTCAGACTCATTAAATATGAAACGATTGTCGAGCAATTGGCTTTATAGCTCATTAAAGTGCTTGGAAATGTCATCCCTCCTGTATAATTTTATACTTTTTTGGACCCAAGGGATTATCCTATGAAAAAATGAAAGTGCTTGTCTTTTTCGGCTCGTTAAAGTGATCAAAAAAGTCATCATTTTTGTATTATTTTATCCTTTTTCGGACTTAAGGGATTATTCTACGAAAAAGAAATTATGGAGTCTTCTTTTTGTCCCCTTTTCAAACTCTCTAAACATGAAAAGGATTGAGTTATCCTTGTCATTAAACTCATTAAAACAATAGTGACAAACTTGTCCATTCTAGACAAGACCAAGTTTCATTGTTGCTAGACTCGTTAAAACATAGCGACAGGTTTTCTCGAAGGGAAAATTATAGAAAAAGCATATGCTTGACAAAAATAAAGAGGTACTGGTCAGTAATGACTGGAGAAAAAGGGAAGAAACTTAAAGAAATTTATGGTAGCAGGTTGCTCTTGAACATGACACTTTCACTCCATTACCATTATTGAGTTGGGTTGGGTTATTTTGTTCACTGGTCATCTGACCATTGGTCTTCCACGCCATCCATCTTTTGGGGTTAATGCTACAGATCCATCTCAGTGTCACCGACATGTTCAAGAGAAGTCATTCAGTTGAGAAACCACAATCTAGTTAATGCCTCATCCACTGTAATACCTCCAACCTTCATCTGTTCATGACCACCATTCCCAAAACTTGTGTCATCATATCGTTTTCACCTCTAGAAATCATTTGCTTAATTTCGTGTCGTTGATGTGGGATACATCAAGGCCCTCCTACGACAAGTCGCTTCTTGTCGACATCAACGCTTTATCCAAGAAGTTGATTTAGAAACACTCCTTTCAGTGCTTTGAAGCTTGCATGCCTCAATGGCAAGCTTCTCGCTTCCGGCAACAGGTTGACATCAATGGCCTTCGACCGAAAGATTTTGTGTGGTGTTCGACATCGGATCATAAATTCACACCATGTGAATTGTACTATAGTACCTTGAGGGTCATTGCCATTATCGGTGATTCCTCTTGCGCCTGTTAACAGCTCACATTATTCGCTGGTAATCAGGCGATGTCTTTCCATGTTCGACTTAAGAACATCTCTTCACATGGATTGACATGTACATCGGGTGAAGATAGAACAAGTTTGAAGACCCCGTATATAGTTTCATCCATCCGGGTTGTGATATATTTAGGGATATAAAGACATCAAATGTACACAAGAATCTACACAGTTGGTCATCCAAGCCAAGGATGATGACTCTACATCCGAAGAATCACCAGTCTGCACATATAGACGACTATCTGTTCTATGTACATGAAATGAACTTATAAAGTTGAGCATGGGAATGCCTGCCTTAGCTATATCACGAAAATTATATTATGATGATGTATTGTATTATGTCTTATACAGGTCACCTTCTAGTTCGAAACCTCGGATCCTCATGATAAAGCATTTCACCCACCATCAAGATTTACAACTTCATGCTTTAGGGGGAAACTATTATAGACATATTTGGGCACTTCAACCCTAATCTTATATTTCAATAAACTAGGGCTATTCAACCCCTAAAAGAATTTCTTGATACCCTAAAATAACATGGCCATCTAATTACATCATTCCCCAAAAGGTCCACTTGAGAAACTATCCAGAATTGGCCTAAACTAGACCATACTGACTGCTCCACTATCAGGGTGTGATGCATACTGACTTCTACACTAGCCAGGTGTGATGCATATTGATTAGGCCTTCTATAGGGTGTGATGGGTGAGGATGGACAAATGTCTGGGACAGTTTGCTAAGTGGATGCTCATGGAATCTTCTAGAAACTTCTCCTATGACACTTGCCTCTTTGAATTCACCCAGGGATGAGTAAGAGATCCAAGAAATCTCCAAGTGGAACCAAATGAAACAAGTGGAATGACACTAATCAAAACCCCAGAGATGACTCACACCCTTGCACACATCTATAAATGGATCCTTCATCTAAGAGATCTAGAGGCTGGAATTTTGTGAATTGTAAGGAAGTGATGATAGTTTGTATTTGAGGAAAGAGCATTGTGTTGTTGGTGCGATCTTGCTATTTCATGAGGTGAAGAGGGATTGATGCTAGGAGGATGATGCTAGATCAGACAACTGGGTTGTAATTCTCCCTTCTATTTAATAAAGTTCTTCAAGTTTTCTTCCATATAGTTGTGCAATTGTGAATGTTATCATTTGTGAATGCTATTGTATGTTCATTATATCTGATTCTATAGTGTCTATGTTACAATAGATTAAGATGCTTTGATGGTTCTTTGCTACTATGTTTCTACAGGTACTCTTCAAGAGAGATAAGTACGGAGAGGAGTTGCAAGCTCTGTCAATGGGGAGAAAGATCAAGCAAAGGATTAAGTGCAAGTTCTAGGTTGGTCCTCTTATCTTTCTCTTATATATTGTGCATAGAAGAAATCGTTGAATTACTTTAAGCTGCTGTTTCTAGGGTAGCTACCATACCTAGAGGGCTAGTCGATCAAAAAGACACTAGTTTTCTTAGAAACAATTACTATTGCTCCATTTGAATTACACACTTGGTTTAAATCGCTCTTTTATTCGTTGTGAAAGGTGAGTTTTATTCATGGTTTCTCTTTTTTTAATATGAAGCTATTTTTTTTTTTTTTCAAATTTGTTTAAATAAACAAATCTAAAAGAAAAGAAAAAAAGAAATTATATATATAATAATATATATATATATATATATATATAAATATATATATAATAATATATATATATATAAAAACTTCATTGTTTTTTTATTTTTTTATTTTTATATGTATTTCAAATTATTAAAATGCAAGAAATAAATCAATCTAAAAAAAATTAAATTCTAAATAAAAATACAAATTAAGAACTTAAAAAATGCAATCAAGCTTAGAAAAAAAGCAATTCAAGCTGATTTTAATTTTCCTAATTTATCTACTTGAATTTTTTATTTTTTTATTTTTTATTTTTTTTATTTTTATTTTTTATTTTTTTAAGTATATGAATGTTTCCAATGGAGCCATGTGTGTAACATGATGATAGATATAGTCATATGTAGGTTTGAAATATATCCTTTGATATGTACCAGTGTATGAGAGCAACTGTCTTGATTGAGATGATGCTAGAAGATATTGAAGAATGGAATACGGGATCCAATGACTGTCTTGAACCAAGATTCAATATAATATTTTCTTCCTTGGCTTCCTTCTATCATGCATGCAAGTCCTTAGGTATGTGATCTCCATTCATAGAATCTGGTCATAGGCATGCATGAAACTTTTCAATCTCAGGTTCCAGCAACTGCTCTTTATTGACGGGCATCCATGATTCTTGGACCTTATCTGAATCTTCTTCTTCTGGTTTTTTTTCTTCAATGGAAACTAGTGAATCATTTTTTAATACCTCAATGTTATAAGTGGATTGAGGTGTTTTATTGTTGGGGATTCAAAATGGGTGTGCAGGTAGTGGAGTGGGAATGGATCTTTGCGGTGTTTGTGTGTGTGGTAATGGGAAAGGTTGAATTGAGATTAACTGAGGGTGAAACTGATGTTGCAGTGGAGGTGAATGGTATGGATAACATTGACATTGGTATTGAGGATAGTGAGGGAAATATTGAGTATATGATGGATTTCCTCTGTAAGTCTCTTCCCAACCCTATTTCCAAGATTGGTTTTGAGATTGGGATTGAGATGGCCAAGGTTGCTAAGGCAAAGGTGTTTGCCAATTACTTTGAGATTGTTGTGCATAACCTTGAAAGCGTACACAAGGATATGCATCATATTGGGTTGATGATGCTGCCATGGTCTTATTGGAGCTACATAACAAAGTTTCTATTTTTCTTGATTCACTCCATTATCCTTTTGGTAAACTATATTTAACCCTGGTAATGATGGGAAATCTTTAGTAGTATGTGATCCTGCACAAAGTTTACAAATTTTAATGTTATCAAGTGGATATTCATGCAAAGAATGTTTCTTTGTACATTTAGGGTAAAATAAAGCAACATTTTCAAATTTTTGCTTGTTTTGCATTCTTAGCATCTCAATTTGTTCATTTAAATTTTAGCAAATTGTTAAGTTCAGTTTGAATTACTAATCCCATTGTCAAATTACTTTCCCTTTCTGTAACATACTTTTCTTTTCCTCTTGATATGTTCCTGCATAGTTCACAAATCTCTTGAAGTGACAATTGATAAACATCTCCTTTTACCTCATCCTTTATAGCATTTAGTAGGAGAATTTTTAATATGTTTGATCTTGAAAAATGAATTTTTATATCTTTTGATATTATAAGTAAATCTTTCCACTAGGTCTTCTAGATTTACATCCTCTTTTTTATTCATATTAAAGACTTCATTTCTAAGGTCATGATGTTTGTAATGATTTTTATATTTTTCCAAAAATACTCTTTTCATATCATCCCATGTCCTTATAGAATTTGTTCCTAAAGTCATGAACCATCTAAGAGCTTTATCCTGCAATGTTGTTGGGAACAAATTCAATTTTTGAATGTTTAATGGGTAGCCATAAGGTCTACAAATGATTTCAAATTCAAAAACAAAAGTTTTTGGGTCTTATGATCTCATACCTTTGAAATTAGGAAGTACAGATAGAGGGATGTTCTTCATTTGAACATTGACATCAGTTTCTTGAATGGGAAATCCAAAAGGATCTTCCTTATTGTCATCATCTCCATCCATTTCTTCATCCTCCTTTTTCATCTCTTCTACCTGCCAAAATAAGAATTCATGATGTGGATGTGTGGCTCTTACTGCACCACGTGACATAGTGGGGGTGGTAGTTGATTTAAGGTTTTTTTTAATATTTTTTGTTTATAAAAATGATATGTAGCTAAATGATTTACGCATCTACATGCTTTAATCATGCATCTAGGAAAAAACTGAAAAATGAACTTCAGACTTCAAGCTATTTCCTATGCACACTTCCCTAGGAACGACGCCAACATGTTGAGGCAAATTAATTACCTATCATTTATTTGTCAACCCGGAGGTTTCATAAAACTTGTGAAGCATGTGTGCATTGTATATGCTAGAAATTAACTTCCAATTTAGATAAATCTAACTACAAAACCAAATAATGACAAACCAAATTCAACTATTCTAATTCAACAATCAATTCAAAAGAAGTTATAGTACAATTATAATACAACACACATAATTTGAATCTTAATCTTTCACACTTGCAGGAATTGAAATCTTAATCTACCACACTTGCAGGAATTGAAATATTAATCTACCACACTTGCAGGAATCGAAAAGCACACCACCCTTTCAAAAATGAAATGAAATCTACTCTAAGGTATCATGTGTGCATTAGCAAATTAGGATCCTATGAAATGAATAATCAAAACCACATGACATAAAATGAAAGGAAAAATAATCATTCTTAACCTCTCACACAAGAAAATATATGAAATCAAATAAATATTAATCTATGAAAGCAATAAATCTTCTATAAAAACAATAAATCCCACACATTATAGGTGGCCAATCCAAAAGCATGACGGATGGCAAGTTGAGAGGCTCCCAATACAAGCATTACCAGAAAGAGATGAACATCACTCATGAGCATGGTGATAAACCTAAATTCCATTCAAACATGAGTAATTTTAACTTGTACACTAGATTATCTCCAACTTTACACATGCTTTTGAAAGGAGAAGGCTCTCCTATTTATACAAGAACATAAGAAGCTACCTCATTAATGGAAGTCCATTATTCTCTCCCTAGATCCCTAGAAAATCTCATAGAGTTACAACTCAAATAGGTAATGATGAGACACATATAGAGTTATAACTCAAATAGGTAATGATGTGACACATATCCTCTTTGACCTTTGTCCAAATCTTCTTTCATATCTTGAAAGGATTTCGAATTTGAGAATTGGAGGCCACATAAGGGTGCCTTGGAAGCTTCCAAATGACCTACACATGTCATGAAACTCGAGGCACTTTTACTTATTAGCAAGTATATGTCATTTTTCTAAGTTTTAACCATAAATTCACTTAAAATACTAGAAATCGTTAGCTTTTGGAAAACACAAAAGTAACCCCTTGTAATCATGAAAATGGAGGCTAATGAAAGATTATATGGCTATAGAGTTGCGACATGTGAGTGAAATGTTGGGTTATGACTTTGTAGATGATTTCAAAGTCATAACCCAACATATTTTTGACCCATTTTTGCTACTCTTCTAAAGATAATATTTGTTCCAAAAGGTATTTAAGATTATCATGATCTATTATTACCTTAAAGTGTCTTCCCATTTGGTAAGGTCGCCATTTCTATAGTGCATGTAGTATTTCTAACATTTCCTTCTCATAAATAGGTTTGTGTAAATAATTTCCTTTGATAAGACAAATTTTAAAATAAATGGGTCTTCCTTATTTCATCGAAACAACACCAATTCCATTTCTTGAGGCATCACATTCAACAATAAAGGTTTTTGTGAAGTCTAGTGTAGCTAAGACTGGTGCTTGGAGCATTGCCTCTTTAAGATGTTTAAAGGCCTTTGTTTCTTCTGGAGTCCAAGAAAATGCATCTTTCTTTAGTAACGTTGTTAGAGGTGTTGTTATTCTCCCACAATTCTTAACAAACTTGCAATAGTACCCTGTCAACCTGAGAAATCCTCACAAATGCTTTATGGTTGTGGGTATTTTCCATTCCTTAATGGCTTTAATATTATTATTGTCTACCTTAACACCCTCATGAGATACAATATGACCCAGATATTCCACCTCCTATACTCCAAAGAAATATTTTTAGGTTTCTGCATATAATTGTTTCTCCTCTAACATATTTAGCACTGTTGGCTTTGTGGGGCTTGACTCAGGTTCAGTGTTAGTTATCTAAACAAATCTCTACACTACTAGCCCTTTCGGCATAAGCCCATGGAGTGCAGAACTAAGTCTCACTCGAAGCAGTATGGGGGGATGTTGGAACCAAGTTTCTGCACCCTGAGATGTTCTTGATGTCGATTTATACCCTCTATTCCTACTTTCACGCAGGTCGCTAAGCCTTAGGGCTCTCTTAGTTTACCCTTTATTCTGCCCTTCAATACCTTCGCAAAGGTGTACGATTGACCTTTGCAAAGCCTTAAACCACAATCCAAGTACTTTCACATTGCTATGAAAACATATTGTATAGGTTCCCAAGTTATTTTAAGTGTTTTACTTATCTTACTAATCAACCACAGTTAACGTTGCGTAAACAAATATTGTAACTTGCGTTCAACTAACCAATATAGTCACATACATTCGCGCATCACATGAACATTGTAAATAAAACCCAAAACACAATATAACCAGATGCATTAGCAATAAATAAATACATGGAATTTGGAGAACACTTCTCTTTATTGATATCTTCATATTAATATAGACTCTATCCGCCTTGCGCACACAACTGTAGGGGTCCGCGTATTCAGCTGCGGACTTCCACCCTAGGCCTTTGTGCACTCAGCTGCAGAGCCTCTACCTACACTAAGACCTGAAACACTTAGACTCCTCCACCATAACTCTTCACTTCATTCTTCACTATCTTACTTAAGACTACTTAGAGCTTACTTAGCTCCTTTTTATACAATCCCATGGTCTGCGGACCATGGGTGGATCTTTACAACCGACTTTACACTTTACAAAATAAGGGTAGACAACCCTTAATGACTCTTAACACCTTCACAACCACAAAATGCAGAGACTTCACAACTTTGTTAAAAAATTGTCCCAAAACATGGACTTTTAGCCCCAAAATTGTCCTTGGGGGAACCCGTTCCCAATAGGTCCCCAACACAAACATGGTGACTCACCCTTGAGTCACTCTATAGGTGCAGAGATCTTGGACTAAAGACCTCCCAACTCGACCTGTATGATGGCAACCTCGGCAGTGCACTGTGTGACCGCTTGCTTCACTTCTTCAACCAACTGCTTGGCCGCCGGTGTCGAACTATCAGCCTGAAGCTTCTACTGAGTTGCTTGTAAATGAGAAAGCTTACATTCAATAGAGATCATGACCAGATAAGCCTCATCCAACTAGGGCTTTAAGCACACCTTCAACACTACCTCCTTGTGTTGTGCTGCATCTACCTGTTCTTTTAATTGTTTTGCCTCCTACAGGTTCACCAGTCTCTGTGTGAGGATGACATTTTGCACTGTACCTTTTACTTCGTCATAGTGCTACTGTAGTTCTTGCACCTCTGTCTCTAGCCATTGTACATTAGGGTCCTCTTGTGGGTTTGTAAGGACCTTGAATGACTATTCAAAAAGTTATGTGGAGTCTGCTACTGCATTTTCTACTGCCACTATCGCCTCTATGAAAACGGTTTCACACTGCACCTTTACTTCTGGCGGAGTTGAAGGCTAGGAATTTAACTGTAAATCTGCAATCTATATGTTCAGCTCCAGCTAAACCCTAGCCAACTTTGTGCGAGCGTTATGCACCCCTGTAGCAAGCTTGCGAACGTGCACCTTGACCGGTTCTTCCTCAGGAATGGCCAACTCCAGGACCATTCAGCATGCCTCCTCTAGGGCTCCGCAATCTGTCATACTCGTGAGTGCCGCTATGTGCAGACTAGGCTGAATGTATTCCATGGGAATCACTACATGAACAACATGTACAAGCGTAAAGGGTGTCTATCCTGTAAACTTTTTGCATGTCATCTGATAGGCCCATAGAACTACGTGTATGCATAGGTCCCAATCACTTCTTTGAGCATTACAAACCTTGGTCAGCGCATTATCCAACACCTTATTGAATGCTTCCACCATCGGATTAGCTTGTGGGTGATAAGGTGTGCTCTTCTGGTGATATACTTGAAATTCCTCTATAAGCGCGCAAACCATTTCATTCAAAAAGTGCGTACCATGATCACTCGTCAAAATCTTTGGACACCAAAATCACATCAGTAGATACTCAAAGAGGAACTTTGCAGTGGTCGCACTAGTGCAATCCTTTACAGGTTGTGCCTCCACCCATTGAGTCAAATACTCAGTTGCGGTGATATTGTATCGTGCTCTCGTCTTCTTCCCTTGGGGATAAATGGGTCCCACAAAATCTATCACCCATTTCTCAAAAGGTTGTAACGTCATGTGTGGGTTGAGAGGCAGCTTATCTCTCCATGATGGCCTGCCAGTCCTTTGAGACACATCACATGCCTTGCAGTAAGCTTTTGAATCCCAATGGATGATTGGTCACCACAACCCTGCACATATAATATTTTGCATGGTCACCCTTCCTGCATAATGCCCTCCTGTGGTGCCCCCATGAGCATTCGTGAGGATACTTCTTCTTTCAAACTCTGTACATATCATCATGATACTTCATCATATCCCATTTTGTGTGCGTGCACCACTAATTCCTTCTTCTGCTGGACGGTGTAGCCTTTTAGGGCAATGCCTATTGTTATGAAGTGTATGATGTCTTCAAAGTGACCATCCACGACGTGCACTACAAATAGCTACACGTCAAGCAATTCCTCCTCCAAATTAGTGGGCTCTTCCCCCATTTCGATGTGCGAAAAATGGTCTGGTCCCATGTTTAGTCATTCAGGCTTCACACAAACATCAAAATCATACTCCTGGAACAATAACAACCACCTACATATTCTCCTCCCAACATAGGATTTTTGACCAGGTATTTCAATGTAGAATGATCCGTATACATCTTAAAATGTCCACCCAGCAAATAGTGTCGAAACTTTTGTAGCACGTATACCATGGCTAACTCTTCGTGCCCAGTGGTGGAATAGTTCTTTTCAACCTTGGATAACCTCCTACTTGCGAATTCTATAGGATGGTCCAATTCTCCTTCACCCGCCTGTGTCAGTACTGCTCCTAGTGCCATACATGACACATCTACATGTACATGAAACTCCTTCTTCCAATCCGGGAAGACTAAATCGGCGCAGTGACCATTTTTCCTTTCAATACATCCAAACTCATCTGACAGTCCTCATTCTAATAGAACATGACATCCTTTTTCAACAACTTCTCCATAGGCGCAATGATCTGCGCATAACTCTTGATAAAATTAAAGTAATACCTCGTATGTCCTTAGGTTGTACACAATTATTTTACACTCCTCGGGGCCTTCAAGTTAAGTATCACTGCGATCTTTGTAGGATCTACCATTAGTCCTTGTCTACAAACCACATGACCTAGCAGAGTCCCAAAAGGAACAAAAAACAAGCATTTCTTCAGATTGAGCGTAATATAGTACCTTTGACAAGTGTCTAGCATCAGGCACCAACTTTCCACATGGTGTTTTACCAACCCAAACATAGTCCAATCATCAAAGTACACCTCCAGAAACTTACGAATGAATTCTTTGAATGCAGCAAGACTATACACGAAAAAATCACAGGCACATTCTTCAATCTGAAAGGCATTACAGTGTACTAAAAACATCTGCATTCAGTCACAAAGGTTGTCTTTCTTCTATCTTCAGGCATGAATTTGATCTAATGGTCCCCAGAGAACCCATCAGTGAGGAAGTACGCTTCCTGGCTACCCACATTATTCAATACCTCATCAATGAATGGAGTTGGGAAAGGATCATGTACGCAAGCGTCATTCTACTTCTTGAGATCTATGCATATCCTTATTTCATCCTTCTATTTCTTTTCCTGTACCACCATGTGCTTATCTAATTAGATTCTTCTACGAGCTCAATGATGCCTGCCGTGAGCATCTTATCAAGCTCTAAGTGGACCTTCTCCTTATACTTTGGATTGAGATTGTAAGGTCTTTGCTTAACCAGCTTTACGTTGGGTTTTAACGTGATCTTCATAATGCTCAGGTTTCCTATTATCCCCTTTAGCTCCATAAACTTGGAAGGGAAAAAACCCTGGTATTCGCGGAGCAATTCAGTGACCTTATCTACCATTGCATCATCCCAGTAATCTCCAATCTTCACAAATTTGGGCTCTACCTCTATACCAATATTTACCTGTTTCATTTTCAGTGGTTCTGTTATATTAGGATTCTCAATCTGTGGTCCCTCAACCTCACAGTGACCCTCGGTTTCAAGGATATTAATCTTTCGGGGATCCTCATCTTCTTCTTCAACAATCACATTGTAACATTCCAGTGTGTGGCTCAACTGAGTAGTCCAATCGGGTTGAATCAAATCCAAAGGATCTTGTGGTATCCTAAAGATTGTTGCTTTAACTTCTTGTAGCGCTTCGTCAATACAGTCAAACTCGTCTTTGAAGTTGAACGTAATTATGAATCCTTCGTACAGAATATCCCATTCACCTATACCATGGAGGAGCTCTGTTTCCAAGTACTAGTTCACCAGGATGACATCCAAGATGTGACAAAACAAGTGCACCCATTCAGGGTGGGACTTTCCTCCATAAGCCTTAGCACATTTGGCCAAGTGTGCATGCAGATCATCCTTCCCATCATGTTTTTCTATCATTCATAATTTCTGTTTCCCAAAGCGTGTTCCCATCATCCTCCTACACTTGCACCAACCATCAAAACTATCCTTGTGTGTACCCTATCATCTCGCAGGCGTAGCGTGCAGTGCCCAGTCCAAAGCCTGGAAGCACTTCTCCTCTGGTACTTCCCTTTCCAATGCATCCAAAAATATATCTACATGATTCAGGCCATCATAAGTGGGCAGATTTCTTACCTTTGATGATACACAACGCAGCGACCCGTCATCATGTTACAACTCAGTGTGGTTACTTTATGTAGCCGATTCTGCCAACACTCTAAATCTTCATCAGATTCTGAGGTGCACAAACTCTCATGATCCCATTTAATTCATCCATTTGTTGTTGGATTCGCCCAATATTGGTCTCACGCTGTCATCTTATATATGCAGTCCAAATCGTCACCTCTTTCGTAATCACAAACTGGTTCAGTACAGCATGATCCTTCAGCAGGATCTAAGGGTATTATTATGTGGAGTGATTTCTTTTCAAATATCATCTTTCACTTCTTTACATTGATTACCCCATTCATGTTAGTAGCCCAATCAATGCCAAGGAGCGTAGGGCAGGGGTTGCTATCATCCACAATTTCTATCACTTCAAAGTTAGCCAATGCACTTGTGCCTTCAATATCTACAGTTACTCCTTGCAACTATCCTATGGGGAAGATATTCTGCCGATTTTCCATCCTTAACTGAATCAGAGACCACTGCAGTGTGGGTCTTCCCATCTGCTCCCAAGAATGCATTGGTAAAATGTTTGCGCCTGCCCCAGATCCAGAATAACATGATCCATTTCATATTCTTCTATTTGCACGGTCAGTATCATCTCTCATCATGTCCTTGCTTTATGCTTACCAATCTTCCATACCATGTACAGTTCACCCAGAGTGTTCCTGATGCATCAATTTATAAGTTCTTGTAATCCCTTCACAGCCTTGCTATTGTGTAGCAGCTTCATGCAGGTTTCTAGAAAGGTTGTAAGCATAGAAGGGTCCATTTCTTGATCAGGCTTATCCTTACTCCCTGAGGTAGAGGCCTCAATGAAGCTCTTCTTTACCTCCATGAACGTTTTGCGTGCGCGTCCCAAATCAAATTCAGCCTCCTTTGCTGGAGCTTTGTGAACCCATGCACTATCTTTAGGTTGTTTCCCCTTATCATCGCCCATTGCAATTCCACTTTGGAGCACTATATTCACATTTGGATGATCTTCACAAGGCTCAACCCTCATCATCTATAGGTTTTGAGTCAGCTGAGGTGGTAGCACCCATTTGTCACGTATCATTGCTATAAGCGTAGGACAGTCCTCTATCTCATGATCAAACTGAGTACAATATTTGCACGATAGTTGAGTTGGGTTAGTGAATTCATCGGCATAGTGTCTTGGTCCTCCACAGTTGTAGTAGATTAGCTGTCCCTGACCTCTTCTAGATCCTCCTCTGCCTCAGCCTTGTCCGTGCCCCTGAAAGCCTGTTCGCACCATCCCAGCACTTTGGCCAGGGGGCTATGTTTTTACCTACAATCCGTAGGTGGGTGTTCTATCCATCATCAATTTGTAACTTCGACAATTGCACTCATCATGCCCTACGAACCTATAGAAGTTGTAGAATAGTTGTTCCAGTGTTTGTACAAACTTCTACAGCAAATGGTAATTATTAGTTGTATGTTTCCTTGCTACCTGACATATGTAGGTTTTAACCCTGTACAGAAATTACCTGCATATGAATTCTAAATCACATGAAAAATAAAAATGCGAGAGCATAACACATAAAACACGTATACACAGAGATTTCCCACTGGATCCCAAAAACCGGGACTACCAGCTTGATTTTTCATTATGTTCCTTTCAATGTTACAATACATATTTATACATGCCGAAGCATCCAATACCATGGACCGAAAACCATCGCGTCCAAAACCATGGACCAAAAACCATAGGTAGGTTCGCCCAACCTAATATAGGGTCCAAAATTTTTTTCTCGGGGCGCTGCCTTGAACCTTGTAGAGGGGGGCTACCCGCCCCCCCAAAGCCCCCCGCTGCGCAATCAGCGCAACGAAGGGGGGCCTCTACCCCCCTTCTAACCCCTCGGTTCACTACGTCAGTTAGTCGTGGGAAGAATATAACACAACCCAACAATCTCCCACTTTTTGTTTTCTTTCCACAGGGGGCCACAGGAGAGCTTAGTCATTTTTCCAACCCTGAAACACCCATTGTTTCTCTACACCAAGAGAACTTCTCAGAGCTCACAGATTTTGTCAATGCATCTGCAGTATTCTTCAAAGTGTCCACCTTTACCAGCAACACCTTTTTGTCTTCTATCATATCCCTCACAAAGTGATCTGAACATCAATGTGCTTTGTCTTTGAATGATAAGCACGGTTCTTTGCCAAGAAAATTGCACTTTG
>APFE031092127.1:56932-69642 GCA_000404065.3 Pinus taeda | reverse complement strand
TGTCTTCTTCGGCAGAACATTCACATCCGATACAAAATCTAGAATCACTTGGTCCATCTCATATTCTCCAATCTGCACAGTCAATCTCACTTCTCTTCCCATCCTCGTCGCATGCTTACCAATCTTCCATACTGCACAGGGTTCTCATGGTGCATTCCCAATGCATCTGTTTATTAGTTGATGCAATCCCTTTACAACCTTGCTGTCATGTAGTAGTATCATTCATGTTTCTAGTAACGTCGTGAACATTGATGGGTCCATTTCTGGCTCGGGTTTGTCTTTTCTTCTTGAAGTGGAGGCATTAGTGAAGCTCTTCCTAGCTTCTATGAAGGTTTCATTAGCATGCTCCAAATCAAACTCTGGTTCTTTCGTCGGAGCCTTGCAAACCCAAGTACTATCTTTAGGCTGCTTGCCTTTGTCATCGCTTGTCATAATTCCACTTTGAAGCACAATGTTCATGTTAGGGTCTTCCTTGCATAGCTCAGACCTCATCATTTGCAAGTTTTGAGTCAGGGGAGGTTGGACCGCTCCCTTATGACACAGCCTCGCTATTAGTGTGGGACAATCCTTTGTCTCGTGATCAAACAAGGTACAATACAAGCATGATGGGTGCATTGGATTCATACAATCACAAGCATAATGTCTTGCCCCTCCCCCTGCAATTGTAACATACCAACTGTTTGCGACCTTTTCCAGGTCCTCCTCCACCTCGACCTCGTCCATGCCCTTGAAATCCGATTCACGCCACTCCTACATTCTAGTCAAAGGGCCGTGTTTCGTCCTAAACTTTGTAGGTGGGAGTCTTATCAATCATCAATTCATAGATTCTATAGGTGTACTCATCACGTCCCATTGATCTATAGAAATTACAGAACAATTGTTGTGAATTATGAGTTTACTTTTGCAACAAATGGCAGTTTTCTATGGCATGCTTTCCTCCTATTTGACAAATCGCGCACCACAAAGTAGGTGCCACACTAGGTCCTGCTTGTGCCTTTAGTCTTAACAACATCTATCCTCCTCCCACGAGGTAGTTCTCAAACACTCAGAAGTGGTCCTTGTCATGACTTTGACCCTTACATTTAACACACCATACCGCTTTGTGCACTTCCAGGTGACCTGTCTTATCCTGTTTCAGACTTTGCATCTCAAGGCATAATTTTTTCAACTGCACATGGATTTGTTGAACTCCCAATTTAGGATCCTGTATCGGGGTCTCATGCAGCCTCATCACGATCTCCAAGGTCTCTACCTAAGTTGTTAACCTTTGTTGTGACAGCGCATTCCTTAAATGTGGTGTTAACGATGTTACAAACTATTCACGGTGTTGTCCATCCATCAAAGTCATATTTTCTTTGTGAATCATGCACTTCAGTATTTGATCTAATTCCTAAGGGTTCTCACCTAGTAGCATCATGATCTCCTTGAACCCAATGACTGACTGTGCCTCTGACTTCGGCCTGCTAAATTCCCTTTTCAACACAATTTGGATATCTGCGATCCCCGCCTTCATATTGTCATTAGAATTCTTAATATACTAGGTCAGTGTGTGAGCTTGCAGAGCACTAAACAACGTTGCTTTCTTTATGTTGTCATATTTAACTCCCTGCACTTCCCATACAGCTTTTATCATGAACCAAAACTGGTCCAGATCTTCATTTCCTACTCCCTTGAACACTGACAACTTTATCGCGCTTGCCATATTGATTTGCAGTGGTGGCAGAGGTGGTATGGGCGAAGATGGGGGTGAAGGCGGTGAAGCTGGTGGTGGTGTGGGTGGAGGTGGTATGTAAGGAATCCTCTTCCTTATCAAATTGATCACACTTCTTGATGAGACCTTCACGAGCTCTTCCTCATGCCCTCGTGGAGGTGAAATCAAGGGGCTAATTTGTAGTTTTGCACTACCTTCGTTTATGTAAATTATCCCACTTCGCGTAACCCGAAACATCAATGTATTTGCATAATCCACTTTTCACACAGTAGCATTTTAATCCAAGTGTTCAGAGACTTAATGTACCTACCTCGCGGTCCTTTGAGGAAGCGTTGCTCTTCCTCACTATAGCTTAGTAAAGTATCTACCACAAAATCAGTAATGAATCCTCCTATAATTAGATTGAGCCAGTGGTCAACAACATGCATGATCTTATCCTCTGATGCTTCCAATCTGTGCACCAGCTCTAGGGTCCACACAATAGGATTGTCAAGTTTGCACCTTCCTTGGCTATCTACTAGCTTCACGATCCACTCATATAGCTCAGTAGCGAAATATGCAAAGAAAATTTCATGGATTTCTATGTATAGGTAGTAGTCTAACCACTCTTCTTTTGATAGTCATAGATTCATGTTCTCTTGCGCTGTGAACTCGTGAATTCTCCTATCCAACCAATGTTCAATTTATTTCTTAGTTGGATTCCAATGATATGACATCAAACATCTCTATGAAGATTCCAGTCCCGGCAATGGAACCATTCATTGGCTTGCTGGGGCCTGACCCAGGTTCAGAGTTAATTATCCAAATAAATCACTGTATTACTGGCCCTTTTGGCAACAGCCCGCAAAGCGCAGACTAGGGTCTCACTCGAAGCAGTATGGGGGGATGTTGGAACCAAGTTTCTGGACCCTTGAGATATCTGAGGGGTTGATTTAGTCCAATTGTGAATACTTTCGTGCATGTTACTTTGCGCACTTCCTTGACCTGCAGGGCTTTCACACCCTATTATATTCGCCTTTGCGCAGCCCTAACCAGGTGTTGTGGGGCTTTTCGCACTACTGGAGCAACGATATATACTATTTCCCCAAGTCACACTATGGATCTTACTTATCTTCTTATAATAGTCAGTTATCTTCGTATAAACCAATACCTTATATTATATTTACTTACTTAGCACATTTATATAAGTTTGCATAGTAAATAAACAATTAACTTGCAATTCATACCCAATATACTTCAATGCATAAAACAGGAAAAGATACATAGAAATATGGTAAAACTTCTCTTTATTAATGCTTCCAATGGTTACAGACTCAACCTACCCTGCGCACTTAGCTGCAGGGGCTAACGCACTCAGCTGCAGAATACTAGGACTTTGTACACTCAGCTACAGAACCTTATCCTACTCTATGACCCAAAGACACAACTATACACTTCAACTCAATGCTTCATGGATTGATTTCCTTCTATATTTTTTTAGATGTCTCTTTACACATAGAGCCTTGCTCTTTTTATACAATCCCATGGTCTGCGGACCATGGGTAGATCTCTTAAACTGACACTACATTTACAAAAGTAAGGGTAGACAACCCTATGACTCTATTACTACTTTGCACTCCACGCCCACAAATCACGAAGTCTTTACAATGGAATTATTCAAAACCTGGGCTTTAAGCCCCAAAACTTTCCTTGGGGGGATCCCATGCCCAACAATATAAAATGAATGACTGACTGTTTCTCCATGGACGTAGCCGAAATTGGGTGAACGACGTATATCTGTGTCTCTCTTGTTTTATGCGTTTTCTGTGTTTATATTTCTGCAATACTTTATGTGTTCCATTGCTCTGTAATATATAATTTTCTAACACCTTTGAATGAATAGGGACATTCAATGTATTATCATAGTGAAACATTATTTCATATTGTTCATAGATAAGTCACCTATGACAATGTGTAGTACTACAACATACAAGCTTGCTAGTAGTGGAAGGATTATAATATGGGGAAGGAAATGATGATCCCTATTAATCACAAACCCACACAATTAAGAAATGCATAAACAAATTGAAATAATTACCACCATAATAAGTGGTCCACATCCTTGCAACAATTCTTCTTGAACATCAAGTACAAGAGGCATACCACCAACCTTGCTCTACACTACCTTGACCAACCTCTAATTGTGGAACTAAGCAAATTTCTTAAATGTTATGGCTATGATAACTCAAGCTTGATTGCATTATATGATGAGTATAATTTCTCAACTACCTACAAAACACTAATCATAGGGAATCAAGTTCTAGAATTCCACCTCTATGATAAACTCCTATGCTACTCATGCCACCTTTGTGTTTGTTCAAGAGAGAATGTGTTGATGGTGTTGGACCTGCAAACATTCAGGGGATCTCTCTGGTATGAAGTCCCAACTAGACCTCACATAGCGTGATGTATAAGTCCCATCCAGTATGATGGCCAAGTTTCCATTCTCTTAGATATTTGCCTTAACGCTTGTTGTTCAGGACATGAGAGTGTTATTCTTGTAACTTCAAGAAAGTGAGGTGAGTGTGCCTGGTGAGTGCGTAATGTAACTTTGTGTTCGGGTTTTATTATTGTCAAAGGGGGGAGGTAAATTGAGCCTCTTGATCAAAGGGAATAGTCCCAACCCAGGAAGAAACACACTCGAACAACAAGAAGGGTATGTCCAGCATCCAGCAGAATAGTCCACAGCAGATGTGGTAGTCGTGAAAACCAAAGCTCAAGGGAAAATACATACACCATGCAGTGTAATAGTCCACATGGGGTGACGGTCCTTAACACCAAGAAATACACAAAGATGGCTTGTCTAATGTCTAGCGGAGAAGTCTACACGGACAGGACAACACTGATAAAAAAATACAACACATCTTCAACAATATGAGTAATTAAATAACTGAAGTAGTTCAACTATCTTAGCACAGGTTAAGTAAACATGCATTACAATTTTTTTTAAAGTAGTCTTACAAATATATACAAAACATGCGTGAAAATGTGCTGGCCTGAGACAGGCTTCTGAATTAAGAAAAAGATCCAAGACACATATGTACACCATACATCACTAACCCTAGTATTGGGACATTGGAGCCAGTCCTCGCTCCTCAAAGAAAAGACTACAAAATCTCAAGGATATGTGGGAGGAGCCAAGGTGAAAAGTCCTTTGCTCATACAATGAGGGGGTGTATATAGCCAAGGGCGTATAACTGACCCCTGTGAGTCTTCGACTTCCCTCATGACTGTTTGACTTCATATGACTTTTCAAATTTACATGTCTCTTCGATTTCATATGTGGTTCTCTTGGAATTCCATTTTAAACTACATTTATTACAACAAGTATGGCCCATAGTAGTGATGTGATTGAGACAACTCATGACATAACTCGACATGACACTGCTCACACGTACTGGTTGACTATGGTGTCCGTGTTGAGATGTTGTGCTGCTGTGTTCTGATATGATCTCGATGTAACATGTCTTCACCTACGCATGGAAAAGTGTGCATGTTCTTCTATGATCTTGGTATTTTATTGATTGTGCATGTGAATGTGTCCCCCTCACTCGCTTGCTAGATGTGCTTCATGTGTTCATTCCACCACAAGCAAGTAATCTAGCATGTGCCTCTTTTCCATCTCATTCATCATCGTGACATGTTTCATTGATGTACTTGCTCGTCCAATCATTCATGATGAGATGCCATCAAATCCACAAAATCTCCTAGTATATCATGACGCATTGTTTTCCATTTTAGTGCAGGTGATCAGGAGAGGGACAAGGTATTGAGACTGTGGGAGCACAACATACTCTAAGATGTGGGGCTCTATGGCACTGTAAGGAGAAACTACATAGATGTCCCTGTGAGACAAATTTTAACAATATGAGATAGCAATGACAACAACGGGGTAAAACCCGGCTGGGCGGTAAAACTATGTAGTTTCCAGGACGAAGGCCAGGCAGGGTGTTGGGGAGCTGCTGGGCCAATATGAGCAATTTTTCAAGGGAGCATTGGGGAGGTCATCAAGTTGTCATTTGTGCAATTCCTTCGAGGAGGACAGTGAAAGTAGTAAGAGGCACTCACAAAAAAATCTTCGTAGTTCTCCAGCGGAGTACAAAGTCAGGCTACAGGAGATTTTGGTCAAAACTGAGCAATCCTTAGAGAGAGTCCCAAGCCAAATAGTTATGTGTAGTTTATCAGCTAGTTGTAGAGTGGGGAAGAAGGGCTAGACAGGACAGCCCTCTATAGTTCCTGAGCTATTTGAAGAGTGGGAGAGAAGGCCTAGCGAGGCATGACAACACTCCATAATTCCTGGGTTGTTTACAGAGCAGGAAGGAAGGGCAGGATAGGACAACTCTACACAATTCCTGAGTTGTTTGTAGAATATGGAAGAAGGGTCGGTAGGGCAGGACAAATCTGTGCAATTTTGGAGCTCCATTAGCCCAAGATCACAACTCAACTTCTTTCTCTAGTTGACCAATAAGAGGCTTGATGGGAGGTCTTGCGGGAAGCACAAAGTAGATTGGCTTTTGTGACAACTTCTGTGAATTGCAGGGTGTGAGTTAGTTGGATCATTTCCAAAATTTAATAGAGTAGGTTGCCTAGAGGACATCCTCAAGATCTGCATAGTTGTGGGTAGTAGTGCAAGGTAATTAAGATCAGGTCCGGTTGACGGAGGGTTGTCCAGTCGACATATTTTCAGGAAAATTAGCTAAGTGTGAAAGAAAGTGTACCAGTGTAGACACGATAATTTGATCACTCACTCAGTATGACTCGATGACAAGACACCTCAAACCAAAAAGACAACATATGCTAAGTGAGACTGACTCGAAGGTTGAGAGTGACAAGTGCGAGAGTTGAAATATGTCTTCAAACGACCCTGATGACACTTGTGTGACAGTGTTTACAACTTAGTATGTGAGTGTGAATGATGTCAATAGATCGAAAACAACTCATACACACAAAGACATAACTTCAAAATGCCAAAACAAACTTGCAAGCATGACATAGTGATCAACATGCAAAAAGACAACTGGTGATTGATCAAGCGAAGAGGGTGTGAAAACACAACCAAAGCTCAAGGGATGAGCTCAAGTGTTTGCAACCATTAAGTTAAAAAACAAGGAAGGCTCCAAAATTTGTATGCAAGAGAAAATTTTTGAGGGTGTTTCAGCCAATACAACACTTGTCGACACACTAGTTGAATACTAGCTTCTCTATTTCAGTTCATTTGCAGCAGAGGGCCTTGGCCTTTCAGGAAGTATTGATTCATTATGAAGGTTATTTTGGCTTCCCCACTTACCCCATGAACAAACATTGTTCACCTTGTACCAACTCAGTTAAACACAGAAAATTTTTAGCTAGATCATAGTGTTTCAAAATCGGGAAGGGTTGTTTGGTTTGAGAGCTTGAGATTCACAAAGTAAAATTTTTCATCTCTTGTGTTGTTTTGCTATTAGCAGGCCTAGACTGTGCCCCGACGGTGTCATGTAGGAACACAAGCATTGCTCCACTTCCAGCGAGGCCAGTGAGTACCCCAGTGGAGTTTCCTACTTCTCCTCTTTGCGTAGGAAGCCTTTCTCCTCTTTCGCCTTTGTATTTGTTTTTCAAAAGAGGAATGTGCATATGAACTTATTTAATTTTAGGGTGGAAGAGGGATCCCAACTTATTGAGAGCAGATGAGGTTGTTCCTTCAGAGAAGCATATAAGACCTTAGATTTATATTTGCTCATTTAGATTTTTCCCCTTCTCCATTTCTACCAGTTTGATTAAGCTTGAACACACAGAGAAAAAGACTGAGTACATGCATGGGGCTTTGTAGTGTGGACACAGGTTCATTGTTTGACCAAAGCTTCCTTTACAGATAGCTTGTATTTTCCATCTAGGGTTCATTGGCCAAAAGTTACAGCTAAGCACAGAGAAGATGGACACAAGACTAGCCAAGTTCTACAATGTCACAAGACTCTTTAAACTCAACCACATACTTATCCAAAAGCCTTAACAATATAGGAAAAAAACTTATTTACAAAACAAAAATGACAAGACAACCAAAACAAAGCAAAGAAAACAAAGCGAAAATAGGAAAGAAAAGCAACAAAACAAAAACAACAAAGTAACAGAGCAACAATAAACATGCTATGTACATGGGTGGGACACAACCTTAGATCATTGAAAGTAACATTTGAAACGTTTCCCATTGATAGGAAGGTTTTCAATCCTCATGTCAAGTGATTGCAAGCGATATGTGTGTTGGCCAAGTTTTTCGTGAACCGTGTATGGACGAATCCACAGAGACTGGAAATTTGTGTTTTCCTTTGTCTTCATCAGGTTTATCCCATTTCAAGACTAAGTCACCCATAATGAAGCTAGCATTCCCTATAGACTTACGATCGAACCATCTCCTGATACAATTTTGGTGGAGTGTAAATTTTTATTTTTCTTTCATCTGTTCTTCCTGTACTTTGTATAATGTTTCCATCCTACGCTGAATCAATAGACATAGTTTGCATCGAGATTCTTGAGATAACTGAAGAGAAAGCAAGAATATCTTGGGTGGTAGGATGGCTTCCTTACCGTATACCAAGAAGTATGGAGATGTGTTCAAAGAGGGCTTGGGTGTAACTCAGTCAACCCAAATTGCATTCACTAGGGTGCATTGCTAGTTCAGCTACTCAGAAAAAATGGTCCTTTTGATGATGCGAATAAGATTCTTCTTTGTTGACTCAATAAGACCACTCCCCTATGGGTAGTAGTTAAATGAGTGTTTAAGTACAATACTATTTTTCACTGAAATTTCATACAATTTCAACACAAAGAAGTAAGTTGTATTGTCAAAAACAAGTGTTACAGGAAAGCAAAACCTCAAGATGATGTTCTACTGAAGGAAGTTGATGACTTCCTGGTCATTCACTTGTTTAAGCAGAACTGCTTCCGTCCACCGTGTGAAATAATATGTAGCAATTAGAATGTAGCGGTGCTACCTTGATGAATGGGGGAGGATTCCCCCAATGATGTATAAGCCCCACTATTGGAATGGTTCATTCACTACAATAGGCTACAACGAGGCTGTTGACCTTAGTGTTCTAACGGCACATCGCTAGCAGACGAGGCACTTATGAGCATAAGAATGTGCATCCTTAAACAATGTAAGCCAATAGAAACCAGTTGTCATGACTTTATTCACAATTTTGTTAGCCTCAAAGTGACCTCTAGTTGGTCTGTCATGCATGTCATGTAACACTATCTCTCAATCTTGTGCCTCTAGGCACCTGAGAATTTTTTTTTATTCTACTTTCTATAAAACACTTCATGCACCAACTGGTGAGATAAGGAATTTGAGGTGAAGTGCCCTCTTATGTGACATGGAACAGTGAGAGGGAAAGGTGTCATGCTCAAGGTACTGGTGCACTTCTTTGTACCAAGAGCTGTTGTGCGAAGTGGGTGGTGCTCGCTCTATATTATACATCTCGATTCTTTCTCCCAACTGGCGAGCTCTTCTTCTTCCTCTTGGGTGTGTATTTCTTCTACTTCTAGTTTGCAGAGACTATGATCCTTGACATTGTGAATTGGCTTGATATCAAGATCATACTCCTAAAGTATTTTCATCCAGTTCGCATGTCTTTCACCCAGCTCTTGTTCAACAAGCAACGCTCTGACTGCTCGATGTGGCACAAAGATTATGCAATGATTTTTTAGCAGTTAGTGTCTGAAGTGTTTCACCACCTTGTATACAACTTATGCCTATTTATACGTGGTGGGATATTCGAGCTTGGGTCCCTACATTCTCATGCCCATGAAGGAGATGGGACATTCTTTGTTCATCTTATTCTTCTGTGTGAGCGCTACAACGAGTAAATTATTGGAAGCTAATTTATATAACAAGAAATATCTATTGAAATTTGGCTTATACATTGGAGGTGCATCTGCTATTACCTACTTGATATGGGAAAATGTGTGATTTTCCTTCTTTCCCCAGCTATAGGCTACATCCTTCTTGATCATATCTTGGATATGTTTGACAATCTGTGCATAATTTGAGATGAAATTCTGGAGGAAGTTAATCTTTCCCAAGAAGGACTGCATATCTTTCTTATTGACTGGGTGAGGAATCTACATGATAGTCTGAACTCAGTCTGGATCAACCTTGATCCCACTCTTAGCGATAATATGCCCATGGATGTTCCCCTCAAACACTACAAATATGCTCTTCTTGGGATTCAAGGAGATCCCATACTTTCGACATCACTCAAATATCTTCTTGAGATGGCACCGGTGGTCTAACCATTTTCCTAAAAATAATATCATGTCGTTAGGGTAGACCACCACTCTCTATCCGATGAGCCCACGGAAGGCAATGTCCATAGTGCACTGAAAGGTTGTGCCTGTGTTCACCAAACCAAATGGAGTTATTTTGTAAGTGAACATACCCCACTTGGTACAAAAAGTAGTTTTGAGTCTATTAGGTTCTACTACTAGAACCTAGTTATATCCAGAAAATCTGTCAAGGAGAGTAAACATTTCGGCTTTAGATAGTGTCCGCGAGATATGATCCATAGACGGAATAGGGTAGTTGTCATTGTCTGATTCCATGTTAAGATTTCGGAAATCAATGCACAAGTGGATATCCCTGGACTTCTTTCCTATAGGAACTAGATTCGAAACCCACGTAGGATGATGAACCTTGTATATGATTCGAGCATCCAACAACTTAGTCATTTCTTTCTATATGAGGGGTTCAAGTGATAGATGGAATTTTCCGAGTATCTGTTGAAATAGCTTGACCTGTTCTTTTATTGGAATGATGTGTTGGATTATTCGTATGTCGTACATTTTCAAGTCATCGTATGTCCACGTGAATACATCATGGTATTGTCTGAATAGGCAAATAAGGGATTGTCACTCCTTTGGTGTGCAACATGTACCAAGATTTACAAACTTCAGATCTTTTACTATTCCCAGGTTTATTTGTTCGTGCATCAATGTCGAACTATGGGTTTTGGTGTTCTTGGGCCTTTTGTAGTAGTTTTGCAAGTCATAGAGTTTTTCGAGCAACATGAAACCCTTGGGGATGAGTTTTCCTTTGCCTTCATCAGGTCTGTCTTGTAAAGACTACTCGTGCACATCTTCATCTATGGCTACGTCATTGAAAATGTCAACAATAGCCATAAAGTACAATATTTGTTTATCATCACCAAAAACACATAGATTAGCTATGTTGTCAGCGATAAATGGCATATACAAGATCTCAATAGTAAATATATCCCTCAGCAGTATCATCCTAGCAGGTGCTTTTTCCAGAGCATCTATAGCTGCATTGCACATTCTTCGTACAATTATGGTATTAAAATCTTGAAAATTAGAAATAAGTTGCCATACCTCTTGCTAGTAACCTTTAAGACTAGGTGAGACAAAATGTATGGTGTTACATACCTATCATACCACAATCTTTGAATCACCTACCACTTTAAGCATAGTGACATTTGTAGGAATTTACAGGGTAAGTTCCTCAGACAGAACACCAAAGGACACCACTCACAAACAGATCACAGATCAATACACCAGTATTTTTGACGTGGTTAAAACCCTCAAAGAGGGAAACAGTCCACATCCTGAGCCAACGCGGCTACTTAAGGCAATTTATTAATAAAAGAATGAAAATTTACATAAGCTTCTCTCATGAATGGTTAACCTACAGATGACCCTCCATGCTCTTTAAATAGAGATCATGGACCAATCAGGTGTTAAGCCACGAATCAAGTGTCGGTAATACCGAGGATAGAATGAACCTCTCGGATCACTACATATCGTGACCGTCGGATTGTAAGTTACAAAAGTACATAGTAAAGAAACACACTTTACCTAACTCTATACTGGAACAAGTTATACTTAACTATTTCCTATGTGTCGGAATATCCTAACATCCCCCCTTAAGAACAACTTGGGATAGGATTGAAGGATTTACAAATATGACACAATAGCATAAGGAAGGAGGCACTAGAGCCTATCCCCCCTTAGTGACAACTTGCTGAACGCCAACCATAAATCGAAGTTTAGTAAACTTCGCCTCTATGAGAGCCTTTGTAAAGATGTCTGCAACTTGATCATCTATTGAACAATATTGTACTTCAAGAACATGGTCATGAATGAGCTTTCTGATGAAGTGCATGTGTAGTTCAATGTGTTTGCTACACTTATGTTGAACTGGATCTTTGCATAGTTGAATGGCACTTTGATTATCACATCAAAGTGTAGTCGGATGCTGCTGCTGAAAGCCAAACTCTGATAGGATTTGACGAAGCCACAAGGCTTCCTTACTAGCTTCTACGGCACCACGATAGTCTGCTTCTGTTGAAGAAAGAGAAATGGCACCTTATTTCTTGCAAGCCCATGTAATAGGTCTTGAACCAAGAGTGAACACATAACCGGCAGTAGACTTCCCATCATCAGGGTCACCAGGCCAATCAGAATCAGTGAAACCAAGCAATAGAGGAGATGCTTCGGCACTGTAATGAATTCCAAATTGAGCTGTACCTCGAACATAACGAAGTATTCTTTTAGCTACTTTCCAATGACTTTCACGTGGCTTTTGCATAAACCAAGCAACAAGGCCAACAACAAAGGAAAGGTCAGGACAAGTATGGGTTAGATACAAAAGTTTTCCTACAAGTTGACGGTATAAGGTAGCATCAACTTCAGGAGAAGTACAAGAGACTGAAAGTTTGACTCCAGACTGAAAGGGAGAAGGAGCGGCTTACAATCTTCCATGTGAAAATGACGAAGAATATCACAAGCATACTTGGACTGGGAAAGGGAAATACCCTCCTTGGATTGCAAGACTTGAAGACCGAGAAAATAGTGTAAGTGTCCTAAGTCTGTCATTTCAAATTTCTTTTTAAGGCTGGACCTCACATGGTTTATAAGGTTGGGATCACTACCAGTAAGAATAAGATCATCAACATAAAGAACAAGGATGATA